>JYFJ02005448.1:0-25090 GCA_000934665.2 Catajapyx aquilonaris
GGGGGGGGGAGAGAAAAGGGATGTTATTTTCTTTTTTCTTTTTTTAAACGTAGAGCTTGTAGTTCTTCCAATCGACACTAGAGAGCAGGCTGTTTTAAGCGGTGACTAGCGGCGAAAATTGGAACTATGCTGAGATACGGTGGATACGGTATTTTGTTGGCTATGGCGGACACCATGGGCGATGACGACGGTGTAGAAGGCACAACCACTATTGCTGATGCAAATAAGGGGACTAGAAAACGACAACAACGTGCGGCAAGTGATGAGCGGAAAAAGAAGGCGGCCAGATACGCAGTCGACCCACAGCTTCCCGGCCCACAAAAGGTGCCCTGCCACCATCACAAAGATGTCCCAAAAGATGAGCCGAAGAGTGTGTACCAGTGCGCTGACCTTCGAGTGAGTGACATTGCCAAATTTCGGGAAAACCTCTTCCGATATCCTGACAAAATTCGGCAGGACAACTTCATCCTTATGAACTGCAGTGGCGTCAGTGTACAGCGGAGGCGTGCAGAAGACCCCAAGCGTTCACGAGTGTGTGCTAACGAATACAAGGTCCCTAAAATTTCTGGGAGGAAGGTACGTGTGTGCAAAGCCACATTCTTGGCTATTATCGCACCAATTGGTCGCAACAGGTTGGATGGGATCCTTGCAAGGCATTTTCATTCCGGGAGTGTGGCAGTGGAGAACAGAGGAGGGGACCACGTCTCTGGCAGAAGTTCAGAGAAGAAGAAGAAGAAAGTGTGTGAGTTCCTTGGCAGATTGAAGAACATTAAATTTGTACATGAGCTGTACTGCTCCACTGTTTCTCCTGAGTACGCAGTGACATATACCATGTTTTATCGAATATTTTCTCAACACCTCCCTCTGACACCAAGTCAGCAGATGTCATAAGTGGAAAAAAAAAAAAAAACAGCTGAAGGTTCATAATAAGCTACGAGCTAAGGCATTGGTCGATCCATTTCCATCGGAGTGAGAGGCGAGCCTTACTACACCTCGGACACTCCTTCCTACGTGTCATTGCGGAAGAAGCGAGAGGCATTCCATGCTCCAGCCTACTCCGACTGTACTCCGTCGACCAATTCCAGAGGCAAAGAAGAAGGACATTGTCAAGCTGCTTCGAACTGCCTACATATGGGGAATCCTGGGAGAGCAATGATCTGCTGAAAGTTTTTCGAAACCTGGTCACTGTCCCTTCTGAAGGTGATGACACCCAGAGGCCTCCAGAGGAGTGTCAATGTGGTGACGACGATATGGGGGTTTCAATTTAGTCACACTATTACCTTCTTTGAATCCTTGTGAAAATAAAGATAATACTACGATTTTCATGCAAAATCAGATATATCCATTTTTTAACAATGCCCTACCCAACAATGACAATCATATTGAAGTAAAACAATTGTGTCTAGGTACACAATGGCCATCCCAATAGCATACTGTCCATGACAACTGCACAACCACTTCTGCCACCAGCATTGATTAATGACTTATTTGCCACTCCTGAAAAATTGCCTATTTAGGATTTATCAGGATTTGCTTGCAAGCTCCTCATTTGTTGGTACAATAAATTAATATAGTGTAAGTTTACGAGTTTTAATTTACAAGTGGTGTGTATACATGCATAGTGAGTGTCATATGTGGCATGCAGGGTGCTCACTGTGTTTGCCGTCATGATCCTCGGCTGACACTTCGTCAAGCGGGATGTTTCCCCTAAAATAATAAGTGATATATCATTAGTTGCCATTGCATAATTATAAAGGTAGGTAATAATAAATAAAATAAAATAAATAAAAATTCCAGGCAGACACCAACGAATTAATGAAATTATTCCATGCCCATCCAAACAGTAATTGTGAACAACATGACAATTATATTCGATTCTAATAATTAATCGAAAATAGAGCAAAATTACATAAGAGTGGATGGATGGCTTTACTTTGAATGGGGACAAAATGTAAATGACTATGTGCACAATAAATGCCGACATACTTGTATAAAAAGTAGTGCTGGATAAAGAAGGGGACATCAAACAGGAGAGACACCAGCCCAAGACCAAACTTTGTGAAGTCACCAAATATCTCTGTCCAGTCATCTGCCAAAGATAAAGATTGCACTAATTAAATAGACATTTTCTTTAAATTTCTAGTTTTACTCTACAGGAAAAGATGGTTGTAACTTTTACTGTTTTACAGGTGGAAATATTTCTATGATATGCACTGCAATATCTCCAAACATATAATTATGTGCAAAACAATTCAAACAGGTCCAATGAACCCAAGTAGTTTAATTAGTACAGATGAGACTAAAGTTACTGTGTATAGCTGCTCATATGAGCCAATGAGTGCCCACAAAAAAATTCAGGCATAACTTTTTCACTGCACCATTCATCTGGCATGCCCCACACCTGAAGAAGCTCCTATTGTTGTTATCCACCATAAAAGTTTCACCATCTAAAGTGCACTTACCATTATTGTATGAAGTCATTAACATCTGGAGGATGCTGAAAGTTCCTCCAAGGAAGTCAATCCAAATTCCAGTAATGTTCCAACCATGTGTGCTCTTTCTCTTGAAGTTCATGTACATTTGTGGAACGTACTTTATGAAAGTTATTCCCAATTTAATATTTGCACAGACCATCAGGAAAGTCAGCCATTGTATAACACTTGCAGCTGCCAAAATCAAGCACACCACAAAGGTCACTGCAATGCAACCCAGGATGATGAGCGTAGATTTGGAAATTGTTTGGTTCCCTCTCTGCAAAAATACATTATTAAAATATTAATTCATTAATTACACTCCACTACCCTGTATTACATGCAGGTGCATGGTTTTAAATCTTACATCATAGATTAGGCACTGCACAACACCAACAGTTGCAGCAAGAACTGAATGCAAGGTGAAGATGACATCATTAAGCTGAACTGGATTTACTGCATGTGGTCTTGTACGAAAGTATTCACTCTGAAAAAATATGCATCACAGTTATAATAAATTGTGGACTGATCACAGGTCATGGGAACCTCATATATAACATTGAATACCAGCATATTTAACTGCTCTATTTTAGTGAGATGCAATATCATGTGGGATGTGGCCATGTAATATTATTTGGTGCATGCATGTCATAGGTATATAGATAATTTGAGCTGAGCCTTTCTCATGCCACCTGCATTATAGGCAGCTTCTTATTCCTTGCGTCTAGGAGACTCCCTAAAAAATAAAGTCATGGTGGTAGTGGTGTATGTGTGTACTGTACCTGCACTTCAGGAATCCAAAACAGGCCCACATTGAATAGGTTGTATAGAAAAAATCCTGTTTCACGCAGAGCCACCAGGTCGAGGCTCAAGCCCACAACACTGAAAACGAAGGGAATATTATTATTTATTATTATTATTATTATTATTATTATTATTATTATTATTATTATTATTATTATTATTACAGTATATTCGTCACTGCCTTGATCCCATTCAGCGGTGACCAGTGATGACCAGATACATGCATCTGGCCATCTCGTTTGACCAATAGCCTACTGTTGGACGTGGATTTAGCAATCCCCTATCTTAACGAGTCACACCTCACACGAGTATTAGTATTGCCACATTGGGCATAACAAGCTGACTTTACGTGTGCAATAGGAGGATTTCCTCATATTGTCATTCACAGTCCAGTATATAAGCATAACTTCTTGAAAGGACTAGTACCTGGACACAGGCTAGGTGACTCACGATTGGTAATGTAGCTGCTTGAATTAACCTGTAAGGCTGGCTCTTGGCCAGGCCTATGTTGAGATAACATCTAATTAATTGGAATTCTTGTGTAGCTTGAGTAACGTTGTGCTGCAACTATTTTCTAAAAACATTTGTAATAATATCGACATTAAATTCATTTAAGACAACCCTACGAAAAGATTATTTGAACCTTCACACTTCATAAACCTGACTATGACAATACAATGAACCCTCAGGTGACTGGTCAGGCCATCCAGAGATCATAATGGATGATAAAATAAAGGGATCATTAGTATACTATTTATTATAGTACATGTACTTTGCTTTAACTTTGTGCCACATGTGGCTAATTCTGGACATGTATAAGCCATTGTGTATTTTCATGGATTCTTGTGAGAAATTGTGTTGCTGTATCATTTCTCCACTATGTATCCCAATAATACTTTAATAATGCAACCTAGTCATACGTACACATATAAGGAGTTCCTCTTGAACCTTCACAGACAACTATTTTTGTCAAGTAAATTTTCACAGCAATGATAGAAAAGGGTTTGTCCCTTGAATTGCTAACATAATTATATGTAATGAGAATTATTTTAGCATTGTTTTTATCTACAGCATCCAACTACTACTACTCAAAATATGGGCATGTGTGAATCATAGCATATAAAGTCTCCATGAAAATCATTATTACCGAAACAACTTTTACAGATTCTTTAACAGATCTATTAAAGGTTACCTTTTCCATCGCCAGTTATCGTAGATTTGGGGATACCATGAGACTGTCCAGGCTACAAAATAGATCCAGCCCACTACATCACTCACAATTTGAAGTGATTTGTAATGCACAACTGTGACTCTAACGAAACAACCAGGGTACCTTGAGAGGGAGAGAGAGAAAAAAAAGGATGAAGGACTAATGATTAATGGAATCCAAAGCAAACAAAAAGAGTGGAACATTCATAATATCTACAGAATTTTAATTAAATGCTTCTTGATTGAAACTTAAAAGTGACTGCTTCATTTCAAATTTAAAAGGAATAATTTCAATACTCAATTGACTTGGTGATTACATTATGAACATTTAACTACATTAACATCACATTTGGGATGATGCACTCACTCATCAATATCTGTAGTCCTCATGAAGACACTGACCATAACGTTCCCTGCCTGTTCCCCGTGGACTGTGATGCTGACACTCATAGTGTCATTGATGACTGTGATGCAGGGAATGTGAGAAATTATCCCATAATTGCTTTCATTAAAACAAATTGCAACATTGTCATAATTTTGCAGGGTCCTAAAAATGCATGAAACCATGTTTTTAAAATATGTTACACAAATCAAATAAATACAGTACTGTACGAAATCCATCAGATGTGATTACTCTCAAGGGAAGTGACATGATTTATTTTCACATGACAGATAGAATCCATTTAATCGTTATCAAATTTTCTACTAGTACGATTTTATACAAGGCTGATTAAGAAATGCTAAAATCTCACCTGGTGTATAATAAATTAAAGGAAACGTTCTTGTCAACCTCCACGTAGAGATCTTGGCTGCCCACATCAACCTTTCCTAAACTTTCTTTCATAAAAATAAAACCAAATATGTTGATATAATAATAGTAACAATGATGATGATGATGATTAATAATGATGATGATGATGATGATGATGATGATGATGACGACGACGATAATAAATTTTTACCTCTACTGTTTTTGTCAATTGCTTCTGATCCATGCCATTGAAAACTCCACACCAAAATCACTACTAATAAATATTCACATGCCAGCAGCATCTTTAAGCGTGACACAGGGTTAATGTCACACTAGTGTACGTGATAAAATGGCAATGCTACACCCTCCAAGATAAGATAATAAACATGAAAATCAATCTGATTGATAAAATAAATTTTTAAGAAGATAAACTATCTCGTACGTGTCTGTACATCTCTTCATTGCATTGCAAAGTCAATGAACACCCAAGTTCACTGTGATGAACCTAATTTAACGGGAACTTCCCACTTTGGACTATTAATTTTAACTCCTCTGACTCACTCATGCAGTCAATGCAATACATGATTGTTATCAATTACTATTTGGAAATAACAGCTCAGGAGTATATGAGAAACTCAGAGAATAATTGTTACATAAACTGAGAGGGCAATCTCATCGACATAATAACAGTGGTTATAGGTTTATACTATTTTCGAACTTGTACCATTTTTTTGGTTGACTTTCTTCTAAAGTTGTTACCTATTAGTTCCTTTGAATTAGAAGTTTTTAAACCATTCACACAAATACACCTTGATAATTTTTAATAACTCAAAGCATCAATTACACTCACAAGTCAGTGTAAATTTGATCACCTAATGCAAATTAATATAATAGTATAACTTAATAGCGATTATGACAATTACACAATTATTGGCACCACTACAGCCTGAATTTTATGCAATAAAAGTAAATAGTTCACATCAATTTCAATTGCCAAATTACAATAACAGGTATAAAAAAAATCCAAATTGTCTGAATAGAAGAAATCAGAGAAATCTACTCCATTTTTGCTATGGCAGGAAGCTAACAAGGTCTCAAGTTATGCAAGAAAATGGAAATGAAGCATTAACTCTTTCACTCCTGCCCATTAAGGAAATCACATGTGTGTTAAACGTGAAACTGTAATACTGAGAGGTCTGGGCTAACTGTAGTCAAGAACTAAGATGTTTTCTTTTGAGCCAAGACATAAAGAATCTCCGCATTGCAAATACAATCAACTCTGATTTGGCTAAGTGGATCTGGAAAAACCACACTCTAAAAGTCTAAGTGGAAAAATAGTGGAAACTAATTCTTTGTGATCATGTGTATCTGCATGAATATCTTCAAAATTTAAGTAGCAGGGCAATTTTCTAAACTAAATTTAATCATGATTTTCGACAGTGATATTGAGTCAGTTTCGCTGCTGGTGATTGCACTTGTACTGGCTGTGATTATAAAAATTGGAATCGACAGAGATACTAAGCAACGGATGATAAAGTGGAGTATAGTTGATGGAGTAATTCTACACAAAGTAGACATATGGATCTGTAGGCCGGATCTTTTCACATGTAGCATCATCGCTGAGAAAGTTAATTTGACCTTCAAATAGGATTTGCATTTTCTTCCATGCATATTCAGTAATACTGTACATATTTGGAACAAAAGAGTTAATGCTAACTAATGGATGGTAGCTTATAAAAATAAAACCTCGATATGCTGCTGAGAAATGCAACATAAATGTAACATGACTTCCTACGTGAGTAACCAAGATTCTGTTATTGAATAAAGGAACTTGCACACCAGCAAGAGAATTCAGTCTTTCGAAATCCCAAGATCGCTTGCAATTTCTTGCTGATAAGGAATACTGTCCCTGAAAGAAAGAAAAAAAAATCAAAATGGATATAATTTTTTTCCGAGGAAAAGAAAATCTTACAGAAAATCTCATCAAATGTACGCTATTATATTGACAGTTCTCTGCAAAATTAGTTTGTCACAAATCAAAAAGGTCAGCCAGACCTACAGCATGCTCAATATTAATTTCTTCCAAATCAGGCCATTTGAATAATGCCTAAATAAACCTGCCCACCTGATTTAACTTGACACTGCAAAATCGTATGTCACAGTTCATACACCCTATGTGATGTTTCATAATACAAAAATAAAATTTAGCATCATGTTTCTTGCAAGAAGTAAATAAACTTGTTGCTACTTTCACTACATTTTGATGATTGTGCTCCTGATTATAATGCAAAAGCCAATGTGTCAAAATTACTTGTGAAAGCTGCCCAATATTTTCATGCATGAATATGACTGTGACTTCCATTGAAGCATATTCCATTTTAACTACAGCATGCTGACTCACCCTACATTGCAACTTACTTATACAAGAAATAATGCTGCAGGAAAAAGGTGAAATCAAATATTAAGGAGACGAGTCCTAATCCAAACTTGGTGAAATCTCCAAATATTGACGTCCAGTCATCTGAAAATGTTAAGATTGTCGCAGACATCATGAAAAATTTCTTCAAACCCAACAACTCACTGTTATTATAACTAATTATGAACATTTGGATCATGCTGAAAGTCCCTCCTGTGAAATCGAGCCAGATTCCACCAATACTCCAACCTTGTGTGCTCTTCCTCCTGAAGTTCATAAAGGCCTGAGGAGTGTATTTTATGAAGGTTATTCCCAGTTTAATGTTGGAGCAGACAGTGAGAAAAGTGAGCCACTGGAAAACTGAAGCGGCTGCCAAAATTAAGCACACCATGACTGACACTGCAATTGCTCCTAGAACCAGGCATATTAATTTCGAAACCTTTTGGTTGCCTCTCTGAAAAGAAACAGGAACATAATTAATAGATATTATTGCAATTTACGCCTTGCATTGTCTTGAAAGAGCAGCACTCTCCAGTAGAGTTCCATCAGGCTTTTATGCTCTTGTAATGCAACCCAATTGTTAATTACTGCATGTATTTGTAAATATCCTGTATACTCACATCATATATCAGGCACTGCACCACAGTGAAAAAGGTAGCAAACGTTGCATGCATTGTGAACACTACATCATTCAATTGGACTGGATTCACAGCTTGCGGTTTTGTAAGAAAGTATTCTCGCTGTCAATGAAAAAAAACTCCAGTAAGTTAATGAGCAACATTTATCATGACATACTTGTTTACCTGCACTTCAGGAATCCAAAATAGGCATATGTTGAACAAATTGTACAGAAAAAATCCTGTTTGACTCAAAGCAACAAGGTCAAAGTTGAGACCTACAACACTAAAAGGTTAATAATAATAATAATAATAATAATAATAATAATAATAATAATAATAATAATAATAATAATAATAATAATAATAATAATAAAACACTATAAACATGTAAT
This sequence comes from Catajapyx aquilonaris, assembly GCA_000934665.2. Classification (NCBI taxonomy): domain Eukaryota; kingdom Metazoa; phylum Arthropoda; class Diplura; order Dicellurata; family Japygidae; genus Catajapyx; species Catajapyx aquilonaris. Next base: position 8,664 of record JYFJ02005448.1, read on the forward strand.
TGCTAACAGGAGTAAGTTTAAAAATCTAATTTCAATTTTAATGTGCCTTACCTTTTTCTCTTCCAGTTTTCGTAAATCTGGGGATAAAATGAGACAGACCACGCCAAAAAGTAGATCCATCCAGTCACGGCACTGACTATTTCCAGCGACTTGTAATGCACTACAGTCACTCGAATAAATGCTTCCGTAGTGCTTGAGAACAGAAATGTGTGGGTGTTAATGTCACTATAAACATTACGCAATTACGTCAAGTTTCCACCAGCTTATTTTCCAATAGGAAAAAGAAGACGCATGCATAAAATAACATAATACAATTTAGCCAAAATGATTTCTGTTATTAAAGTTATTACATTTTCATTGATAACCCAAGTAAGGAGTAATCCAAGGCAGACTCACTCAATATCTGGTTTGCTGGAATTGGCGGTGATAACTACATGTCCTGCTTGGATGCCATGCACTGTGAGCTTCTCCTCAGATTTGTTGACAAATTTGAAAGAAGGTATGGGAGACACAATTCCAACATCATTAATGTAGATGTTGACAGTAAAATTCTCATCCTGAAAGGTCCTAAATAAATAGCAACTTTTATAAATATCTCTGAATATGCATCGTAATACAAGAGAAGTCATGCATGAGTCATGAATGAGAGCTTTTTATAGCATAACTCAATGGTAGTCGGTACTGAAGTAGCAATAAAATATTGTCATTATTGTTACGTATTCACTCTCACACATTCGGTAACATCAGAGAGTTTTCGCTTATAAAATACAATAACATTACCCCGTGTAGATTAAGCTGAAGGAGGAGTTCCTGTCTACTTCCACGTACAGGTCATGGCTTTTGACGTCAATTGACCCTTGAAAAAGCAATAAAATCCCAGCTGTTACAATTGAATAACTGGCACTATTTTTAACATGGTCAATACCAGCAAGGGTCGTCCTGTTGTTCGTTACAGCTGTCACACTCCACATGCAGTTCCACAAAAAGACCCAAACCAAAACATGTTTATAAGGCATCATTTTCTCAGTGATGCACCATGACAAGCCAGAACTAAAACTGAGTAAGTCTTAACTTTCCCTATGCCTACTCACAATCACATGTTGACATTTTGTGATAGGCATGTGACAGATGCTGTTCCTCTATTCCTGAGGTGCCCAAGTAGAAGTGGTGTCGGGTGCACAACTAAAAGCACATGGCTTCATATCCTATTTCAAACACTGATAACCAGAGTCTGACAGATTGTAATATTTTAGACTCTGATGTTCTCTTATTCATGCTGAAAAGAGGGGAAAAACAAGCAGTCAGTATATAACGATCCATAATAATTGAAGGAGTACCTGGAAGTGTGGTAAGTTGTAAGTGGAAAAATTACTTAAAATAGCAGGGCCCAAGGCCAAACTCGGCAGTATTATCTGAGGTTTTATTAGGCGCAGAATTTTTACTGTCATTCCATGCTTACTTAGTCATACGGTGAAACATTTGAAAGCTCAAAATGTTCCAATTGGAGATGATTTTTATTTTCATACGTGAATTTCTTAGATCATGATGATTACAAGTCGACCTTTAGACAAATTCCGATTCTAGTTGGAAAAGGTAAATCCACGAGGCATTGGCCACTGATTTTTGCAGCAAACTTTAATTTGATTTCACAAAGTGATTTGTAATGTGTGTTTACACCTGATTAAGTGAGTGGCTGGCCGATGAGTACGTGGTTGGTGGGGTGAGATGCATATATACCTCGTATATCAGTCTGGCAGCAAATAAAATTATTAATGTCAAGAGCTCTTGTCAAGCCACTGACATGTTGAGGTTCAAGGACTTGAAACTTCTTCTACCTTAGTAATTTATATGTACAGTACACTTCCATGACAGAATACTTGCCACTCTTTCAGCAGGGAGGATGAATTTTTTTTAGCCATTTACAGGTGACCTTCACAATAAGTCAACTTGATGGTTATGATCAGTTATGCAAATAGTACTACAACTTCTGATCTGGCGGATTACAAATGAGGTCAGAGCAATGTTGCATAAATAATAAAGTGCAGATACGAGGCATAAATATTTTTTCCATTCATAATATTATTCACAGTGATTATATAAAGGGTTACAATCAGTCAGGTCATTATTTTTACAAAGTACAAAGTTGAAATGATGATATGCTGACATGTACAAAACTGAAACGGGCCTTTACAATTTATTATGTACAGTTTACAAGAACCTTCTCAGTAACATTATGACAAATGCATCATTTAAATCCAGTCAGTGCTTTACAAATTAAAATGTGCAAATACTGTACATTGCTGTGTATAGTAATACCATCAAGTCCATTCTCTTCCAGTCTTTTTTACAGTAAGGAAAGGCTTCATTACGAGGCCGATTATGAGATTCTCCCAATGTGTTCAACATTATGCAATATTAATTCACTGGTTCACAGATGAAGTAGGATTGGGATCATCCATTACTTCTTCATAAGGATCACGGCCCCTGCAATTAATGAAAAATTTCCATCAGTTCACTAGTCAAGCACTTCTTTGTCTGTATTTATAATTTATAAAATTCTGAAAGAAAGACACTGCTTGTTTGCCTTCAAACAATACCTTTTTTTTTTTCATGCAACACGTTAGTACTTTTCAGGGATAGAAACAGAATCGTCCAAACTCTCTCGTTCAGTATCATGCCGTGGTTTATGTCTACAAGTCGAAAGAAGTTGGTGTTAGTGTTGTTAGTATAAAAGCGCTGTCACAAGGCACCGATTTTCCGCAGAAACAAAGAAAGCAATTCTGTTATTGGAAGCATTCTGTAACTGTCAAACCAAAAGCATAAGTCTTTGCACTGTCAAAAATTCAAGGCCTTATATAGTTTATGTAGCTCACATAACTTCATTTCACAATTTTACTGTCTCAATGAGTTAATTTACTTCATTACTTCCCAATCCACTACTTTAAAAAACTTTCAATACAGTGCGACATAAATTGCAAATATTTTCCAACAGTCTATTTGATTTGTGACTTTGGAGTATCGAGTTGGCAAATTATGCCTCTTAAATAGCATATCAATAACAGACTGAGAGTCATATCTTAGAGACATCCACCATATTATGCTACCAGAAATCTTGCATTGAAGCTAGTACAATCCCCAGATTTCTATGGTATCAATGCAACGGCACAGTTGCAACTCCAGCAAACTGTCAAATGATTGTACAGGACAATCCATTACATATGATGTCCAATGACATTCTACTCTTTTAAACCTAAATCTGAAGGCTGGAAAATATTTGTTTACTGCCTGTAGTTCGAGTCATAACATTAAAACAGAATAAGGCCAGGGTATGCTTTGTCACTTCTTGTCTAGTCAGTCAGCAATGGTAACAGGAAAGGGTTGTTTTGAGCAGCAAGCAGGTTGAGGTCAGACACATCAGAAAAACAATTCTTATGGGTACTACATAACAAACACACAGAATGCAGATAACTAAGGCAGTATTAAAAGCAATTAAAGGCTGGCTTTGTAAGGTTTCACGACCCAAATGCACCAATCAACTTCAGGACATCGAATATTTTCCAAATAACTTCGCTCAATCACCAACTAATGAAGCCGACTGGTCCGCAACTTGGGATGGTGCACTTAAGCAATGACTTTTCCCCAGTACACGTACCTGTATAGAGCGTAGTGCTGCACCATGAAGAACACATCAAATATTATGGAGAAGAATCCCAAACCAAACTTTGTGAAATCACCAAATATTGAAGTCCAATCATCTGCAATAAACAGGTCATGTTAAGATCATGTCAATCAATGAAAAGGTCAACTTGTTCTTTCAACCCACCATTATTATATGAAAGGAGAAACATCTGCAATATACTGAAAGATCCACCAGTGAAATCAAGCATGACATTTCCTATGCTCCAGCCCACTGTTGACTTCCGCCTGAAGTTCATGTACGCCTGTGGCATGTACTTGATGAGCGTGATGCCCAGCTTCACATTTGCACACACATTCAGGAAAGTGAGCCACTCAAAGACACTGGCTGCGGCTAATATGAAGCATATCAGCACAGTGGCAACAATAGCACCCAGTAGGACCAGAGCTACTCTTGAGACCCGCTGATTTCCTCTCTCATATATAATGCACTGGATTATGGTCACGAAGGTGGCAAAGGTTGCATGCATTGTGAATACAACGTCGTTCAACTGCACAGGATTACTTGCTTGTGGCTTTGGAGCAAAGTATTCATGCTGGAAAAAACATAACAGAAATGTGTATAAGAACTGTATTACACTATTAAAAAATAAATAATTTTATACATAAATAATTTCATACACAAATAATTCAATGCAAAAAAGGAAATAAATATCAGATATATGTATAATTTAGTGAACAAGCCATTCATAATCTTGAACTAAAATTTTATTTGCACTATAATGACTTTCACTAATTGTAATATTATTATTCAATTATTGCACAGAAGAGGTTCTAGAAGATTATCAAAAGTCACATAAAAAAGATATTGCCATTTACTCGCAAGAACTATTGTAACGTTAATTGCAGTGTAATTGACTGATATACACTTTGGCGAGAGGTCATGCAACTGAAATTATCTGGTAATTGTTATATCTCTATTTACCTTTACTTCTGGGATCCAAAACAAGCCCACGTTGAACAAACCGTAGAGAAAAAATCCAGTCAGGTTGAGTGTCACAAAGTCAAAGTTCAGACCTACAACACTGAAGCAACAGAAAATTAATATAACTACACACACAATTTACTGGATGCAAACCAACCTTTTCCTCTTAAAGTTCTGGATGATTTGCGGATAAAACGAAATGGACCAGGCAGCAAAGTAAATCCATCCCACCACATCACTGAAGACAGCTAAGGCTTTGAAGTGGACAACAGTTATCCTCATAAAGGCTTCATCATGACTGTCAAGAAAAAACATTTCGCATTTAAAAAAAGGGAGAGTCAATCAAAAGTAACAAGTAAATATGAATGAAAATAACTTACTCCACTGTAGAGTTTGAGTCAGTCACATTTGTGGTTAGAATCACATGTCCAGGGCTTAGTCCGTGAATGGCAACAATCTTCTGCTTGTCATTGACTTCAAATTCTACGTCGGGCACAGGTGATATAATCCCAGGAATACTCGAGTTAAAATTGACTGTAAAGGGTTCATATCGAGGAAGACTGGAAGCAAAAAAAAGGAGACAAAGTTCAGTACCAGCACTTGACTCATCTTCAGTTTTTCTCCTTATCCAAAGTCTCTGTGACGTACTTTGTAAAGGTTGTTTGTAAGAAAGGCCTTGAGAGGATCGTGGATGGCATGGAGAGATAAGTGTCATTAGAGGAGGAAATCAAGATCTTTACCCGATGTACACCAGAGGAAAGGTGGCGTTCTCCCCTTTCTCCAACGTGAGGTCATTATCTTTGACAGCAATGAGAGGGCAGTGATGACCTCTAAGCTGACCTGTGGAAAAAAAAAAAGTTGATCACAATCACATGCTACACCATCAATCTCCCAACAAACAAGCTTTTATCTACAGAGTACTTGCACGCCTCTGATTAAATGCTTGTCACTAAAATCCAGTAATCGCCAGTTTTCATGCAGAACGTTGAATAAAACTTTTCAGTTATAGAAAATAATGACATCTTATTTATATTTACAATATTTCACCATTAATGACATAATATGTAGGTGACAATTGGTCATTGCAATTTAATTGCATCATCCTGACACCTCATTCAAGACAACTGAACAAATGCTGACAGTGAACAAACATCAAGTTAACTGATTATTCCCTTAAGCACTACAGAGCACCAATGAGATTTTAAATAACACATTCACGAAATATTTTTGCTCGAAGAAAATACAATCAATGATATGAACAAATTTCAAGCTGTAATTATGTTATCAAATTCTCCACCATATTCTCCACGATAATGACTAATAAGATTCATCAATTGTACGTCAGACATTATCATGAGTTTGTTGTACTTTCCTTGTAACATTTCAAACTGATAATTTTAACTCGCTAGGGTCCAACTTGACATAGCTTATCTGAGTAAATTTGAGAAACTGATCAATGAGTCCTCATTCAAATCTGGCCAGATTAACAATGCCGTTAAAATTAATGTACATAAAATCATTTGCCTGGAAAAAGAGTTTTTCATTGCTAAACAAGGCATTTGCAATATCTTTCTTAGTTCTCACATGCTGCATTTGCTAGAACGCAGTTTTACCAGATGGTCCACACTGATCCAACATGTAATTAACAATAGTGCCTGCGAACCTTCATTCTTAAGTGGGGCTTAAATGATGCCACGCTGGAGAGGAACACACGATAACATCACTTAAGATGCATTTCCCATGAAAAATACCTTGTCATGCAGCCAATGAGAACCTATAGATAGCAAGATAACACCTAAATATAATTTCCTCAAGCACTTATGCATTCATTTCTGTGAAGTGCCAATATCTATTCATAAATTCTAAGTTGGCCTCTCCCCAAGATAATCCTCAACAAGATTAGGGGTAATCTAGGCGTGAACTTTTCCTGCTCAATCAGCCCGTACTGTGCGTAAATTTTCAAAGACATATCCGTACCTTGTGTCAAATTCAAGCAGTGGTTGACCTTCTCCGTCGTGACCACCACCACATCTGTCGTGACTCCTCTTGTGGTGGTTCCAGTAGGCAATGTCCACGCAACGCTCCAGAGAATCACGAAAAAGCAGACCGACTTTGCACCCAACATTGTCACCTTTTTTTCTTTTCAGTAATTAATTAAAATGTATATACACCCCGACCGGTGTGATCCTGAGGAACGATTAGGGTCGGTCCAGTCCAAAGGGGACTCTTTTATACTTGCCTCTCCTGGTTCCCCCCCGTGACGTATTCGAGTGGTATCGGTCGCAAAAATCCAAAGGCTGCCGCATGTCACTCTCTTTATCACACTTTTTCTTCCTCCAGCACGTGATCAGTGATCAATCAGCAGCACTTCATGGGCGCCGCCATCTTTGAATCTCTTCAGCTGCTCAGCTCCGCCCACCACATGACGTCACGAGTGTTCCATTACAATCTGATTGCACTAAAATTACGATATGAACATGTAATATTTAATACTACATATTTTAAAAATATCTGTTAATTAAAAGTGAGCAATTAGTTGTATGGTAATACCGGGTAACACTAACAGTGACGTCATTCCAACATGGCGGCAAACATGGCGGCGTTAAAATGTGCTCTGGAGATGTGTAAGCGAGCGTTTTTGGGCAGTTTTGGAGCCGGTTCGAGGCCTGTGTGAGTATTACAGATTGGTAGACAAATAGGCATCGAGTCTGCTACTTAGAGAGCAAAGAAAATACATGGGATTTGCTGTGAACTTGTAGAACAACTGGTTTTTTAAAAAAGTAAGTATGATAATTCATGTGTGTTTTTTCTAGGCTTCCAGTGCGCGATATCAACTCTCAGACTACGGCTGTGACGAGGATAAAAAGGCTGAAGTACGCCCGGATGTACCCGACACTCTTGGTCAGGCCAGATGGGTCCACCTTGACCATACGCTACCACGAACCAAGGAAGATCATCAAGGTGCAGATAATAGCAATGAGAAGTGACTGCAGCAGTCTTGTCGTTTCCTTATCAGATTTATCAAAAATAAGTACAGAGTATGCTGGTACTGTACTTGTGCACAGAACATATAGAAAACTGCACTTATTTTTTTCGCACTTGTTAATTCTGGGCTGTGGTACTAATGTGAGTTACATGTTTCTAAAGAGGGGGAGAAAACTGCTACAGTAATGTACGGAAAACGAGAACGATCTGACGTCATCGTTTCTTCTATTGTTGCTTTTTGTTGGCAATGTTTCGCAATGTTTACTCGTATTGTTCTGCGAGGGCATTTCCATAGGTCGTTCTCTCATTTTCCGTACATTATTATTATATTAATGTGATAGATTGAAGGATTACACATAGGCCTAGATACTGGAACACTGCCAATGAGGATGAGAGCATTACATAATAAAATGATAATTATGTGATCATTTATCCCATCGTCAAAATGGAATAACTGATAAAAAGAGACTCTGGAAATCACCTGCTACGTTATCCTGTTGTGTAACATAGTAACATGTATTTATCCCCTTCTTAGCAATATTGATTTATTGCATTATTCGTTAATGATGGAATGGATCAACCTTGTTAGCTCTTTCATTTTTTTTTATTATTTTTTTTCATTACCCCACGGGGGGAGTTATACTACTCTTTAGGGGGAGTGGGTTGCCACCTTTGGAATTGTTTTTGGAGCGAGTTTAAGAAGAATCTTAATTAGTATGCTCCAAGGGTGGGTGGGAGGGGATGCGCAAAGTGCAAGTGCAATGTCTCTAATCGTCATTTTGTGAACTCCCCCGGGTGGCTTAGTCTGCCGGAAATTGCCACCCGAAACGAAGCCAGAGATGGCCCAACTCTGCACGAAAGAAGGTGGGAACCCCGGGTGGGGATTGAACCCGGGACCTTAACTTCCGTGGGCGCGCGCGTTACCGCAGCGCCACTCCGTCTCCCCGTTAGCGCTTTCATTATTGGACTCTTACCTTTGTTGTCGTGGCTGAACAAGTACTTTCTTCCAGCTTCCTTTGGACCTGTCGACCTTGACAGAGGAGGAGAGACGAATCCGTTTGGAGCTTCGGAAACCAAGGAAGAAGCGAGTTGTTCAAGATGACATCGAAGACACTTTCGATGCCAACCAATACAAACACCTGTGGAAAAACTGATGTAAAAAATGCTAGAATATATTAAGTTACCATTTTATGCTCAAAGTCCACTTGCTTTTTCCCCACTTTTTCTCTCTCTCAAAAAAGACGTCACCAGTAATCCCGGTCTTGAGATAACATCTTTCGATTCAGGTACTTTAGATTAAGTGACAAGTTGAACCTGTCACCACTTGGGTGTGTACGCAACAAACTTACAGAATGTCGCCTTGTCTATCTTTACGGGGATTAATGGAAAAAAAAAAAATCTACATCTTGGGTCATACAGTTCATGCACTGGCCTTCTAATGAAAGTTCTACATGTCAGTCAGCATCTCGTAGGATAATGTAAAATGTAGTTTCAAGGCCACCAGAAATGGCTGATGGTGTGATTACATTACCACCATCAACATTGAGTAATCTCATCCTATGGAGGAGGGTTTTTCCAATTCATAGGACCTGATTGGGAGATAAGGTATTATCATTATGAAGTGAGGAAAAAAACCATTCTTTGGCAACAACAAGGCGTCTTTCCAACACTTGAAGGGATATTTTCGTAAGACCTCCTGGCTGAAAATAATGATAACTTAGCCAATGTTGTGTCAACTTTTGTTGGACTTCGAGATTTTGAAGGAAAAATATTTCCTTTGAAATGCCGGAACAAGAGAACAGTACTAAGATAAGAAAAGCAAACTTAGGGTTATCTTTAAAGGAGGTAATCCCGATTAAGACTTAAGGAGAAGGTTGATTAATGATGATCCTGAGTAGGTACATAATGATACGCCTACCGACATGCAGAAAAGTCCGTGGTTTTTTTGAGAGAATTTGTTGTGACATGGAAATAAGGCACCAAAGAACTAGGTCAGTGGTTTATAAACTTTTTGGGCGTGGGCTAGTCTAAATAAATTGAGACAATTCTTAAGTCAGAAAAATAATTAGCTCACCACTTGTGATGAGTAGTGTACATGTTGAAGCTCATACGCCAATTAACCATTCATGAGTGTGTATTTAGCTCCCCAAGTTAGATTTTCAAGCCTTTTTATTTCCTTGATCACTTCGGAAAAATGTTGTCACTTTTGTAATTGAAGCTATAATATCTCACTTTTAATGTTATTTTCACTCTTACATTACATGCAATCTGCAAAATACAAAAGCTTCGGAAAATCCCCGAAGCTGGTGCAAATTGCGACATCTCTGAAACTAGTGCCTGTCAAGACTGTCACACTATGATTTGTGTATTTATCAACCTAACAGGGCATTCAACAAGCATTGAGTTCATCATGCTTTATCAGAAAGGTACAACTGATGACTGATGGATAATTCATCTACGCGTATCTTGCAGGAGAGTACTTGAGATGCGATACCAAAATGCGGACTTTGTGAAATCCGACAATGTGCAATTGAACACATTCACAGGTACACTGTCCGTGCACATTGAAAAATCGACGGGAAGCATAACGATGAATCAATAACACATGCAGATGTTGAGTATTACAATATTACAATTAATAAAATTGGAATGAAATGACCACTTGGCAATGTAGACAGGGCCAAGTGAGAATTTTATGAATCTCAATGAACCCATTTGTATTACAAGTGCTGCAATGCATTTAGCTGTTCAGGAGATTACACATTACAATAATTTTTAAATGAAAGCTGCTTACAACAGACTGCACTTCAGTGATAGCTGGCTTAAAATATTAGAGCAATTTGACAATCTCCTTGAAAGTAATTACATGGAACTGAGCATAAAACCATGAGATTGATTAAAATGGTTCATTTTGATGCAAATAAACTTGAAACCATATGATTGTCATTTATATGCTTAGTAGCAGTGCGAAAGGTTGTTCCTTCTAGAAATGACTTTTAAGATTTCCTTCCACTTAAACCTTGCAACTGATAAATAATATATTGTATGATCAATGTTGTGTAGTTTGAATGTTTCCCTAAGATCGTTCTCGATTATATTCAGAAGGTATCACCCTGCATAACCAATGCACTGCAGTAAGTGGATCAAAAGTTCAGTGAGGTCGAGGTAGGTACGGGGAAAAAAAGGAAATGCTATATACTGTATATCAAAAGGTTTCTACGATTAGAGGAGCATACACAAGGTATTTGGCCTTGTCTGCTGACTGTATATAACAGACTATCAGTTGGAGCCTGAAATACATTGCATGACACTACAAGAAAAAGGTACAAAGGTGAAAGTAATGCAAGTCATCTTTGCAGTCCTATGTCTCAAGTAGCTTTGCAAAAACAAACAACGTTTTTAGTGACATGGTGCACCATGTTTCCCGAATGACAGTGCAGTGACTTACAAGGTGACTTAGCACATGTAAGACTGAATTTCTTCAGCTCTAGCCTTTGTCGTTAGTGAAAGACCATTTGCAGCATGACAGGTGGATTTCGATGTGCTTCGTGCTGTCTTGCGTTCAGCAAATACCTTCATTTCGACATATCCCGCTCACAATATATTGTTCCCAGTGACCTGCACATTTGCCTCCATCTAGAAGACAACAATCGAAACAATACTTGCTCAAAGTAATGAAATAAATAGATACTAGACTTACCTATTTGCAGTTTGTCAGACCACCTACATAATTGTATGTGGTCTGACAAACTGCAAATAGGTAAGTATAGTATACACAAGTAGTATATACAAGGTTCAGTCATGAAAGTAAGCCAGTGAATTATTCACTGGCTTACTTTCATGACTGAACCTTGTACAATGCAGTATGATCTACTAGGATAATGTACAGTAACAAAGACCACTTGATGCTGGGAAGAGAAAGTAAGGTCCATCTTTGGTCATTCTTTTATTGTCTTTTTTGCTTATACACAAATGCATAACATTGCAATTTAATGCAGGTAAAATGTAAATAGTAATTAACATGTAATACTGTTCAGCTTTTATACGGCTTGAGGAACAGGAATTCTTTAGTACTAACACTGGAACAATCAAGTGATCCAAAGTTCATCATTGTAAATGATTCGATTCATTAGCAAACTGTGTGGGCATAGTTTCTTTGATTCTCTCAATCAATCAATCAGATGATAAAAGCTTATAATAACAGGATTTTTAAAAAACACTTCTGCCTTAACACACTTAGCACTACCTTTACCTGAGAGACTTCTCCATACATTTGCAGCACCATTCAAGAAACTTTGGGCACATCTGGTAATTTTCTGAAAAAATACCTGAACATTAAACTAGTACCCAGGTGACACTCGGTACTCATTTCTATTGATGCTAAAGGACAGGGCATTCTTCAGTGCATCAGTCCACTTGGAAAAACTCGACTAATTTGTGGAACCTCAATGGAGGTTTTCTAGATAAATTCCTCCCCAGTGATCAAGGAAGTTCAGTGTGACCGAGAAGCTTATTGATTAAATGTAATAATCCTGTCTTTTTTTTACGCACTATGCATCCCACCTGGCATGCTTTGCCTTGGGAAAGGATGTTCACAGGTTTCAAGGTCTGGGACTTGGCTTGTTATTCAAGACTTGGAAGTCAATTTCATAATCTCCATGGGGGAAAAACTCTGACATGCTTCCATGCAGGCTTGGTAAATTAATTTTTGTTCACGCTGGCATTGTTGTGTTCATGCCATTGTAGATGGCATCAACCAAGAATTGGTCTGCTATAGACAGGTTTTGTTATATTACAGTGAAATAGTAACCCTTTCACATCTAGCTAAATAAATTTGGCATATATGCCCAAACCTGTTTCAGAGTTGACCAGAAACTGCCTCTGTCATAAAAGCAGCATTTGTATTATCTTCTACTTAGGGTTATAGTCTTCATCTGGAATATTCATTTTTTTTGCTTCATTAGTGAGCTCATGCACTTAATTAGCACGCAGCAGCTCTGCTGACACCATGAGGTGATTAGTGTGGCGTGATATTTCCTTAGCGCCAAAATAAACTGCAATTCCAACTACACCTCACGGGAAGATGAAGCTTCATTTGGACTTTTGTTCCATACATGAATTTTTTTACAGGTCATAGTTGATTTCCAAATGTAGTTGAGACTGCTTTTCCCATTACACAGAGATATGCCAGCAGCATGTAACATAAATCCTGTATCTGTAAAATCCTACATTAAAAAGTGCAGGAGGATTATTATGAAATAGAGTTGTATTCAAATGCAAGAAACCTCTGAATCAAGGGCACACAAACGCCCAAGTATATGTGGCCTTAAGGCAGGGGAAACTCAGCTGCTGCAAACACCATGGCCGTAACTGACTATAATCTCAATACTGAAGTATGCACCATAATGATCTGAAATTTCTCTCTGCTCATGACACACACTAGTTGTCAGCAACTGAACTTAAGTTAGGGCAGCAGTAAACAAATTTAAAACACTTGTATCAATCATTAGTTTCTGCTTACTTTAACAACCAAGATGCCCATAGGTGAATTTCACAGAACAATCCTGTTCGCTGGACCATTGATGTAGATCCGAATGCGTCACTATTTCTTTCATTTGGTTATTTGCATATTTATTACAATAGACAAGTCAGGCCAACAAGCTGCAATAAGCAATTTCAGGCAGTGGAAGGCAAGGGCATATTGTGAGCAGTAACTTATTTTTCACAAAAAAATGACTATCATAGTAACTTTTGTCATAGAAGATTAATTTTTGTGGTCCCATATGGGGTCAACATGTGGATGGTATCAGCACTAGTCTCAGTCAGTCTGAAGGATCTGTCAATCGGCACTAGCCGCTAGGTCCATTCTTAAGTCCATACTGATTTGCAGATCCGTACAATATTAGTGATACAACCCATGTGTAGACCTGTCTAAATTAAACGCTATCTTCTATTGTATAACTGCATATCTTTAAAGCGTGTAATCTGCACTAATACCGAAAGAATATAAATGTTCATTAGCAATTACCCTTAGGATAAGCACAAGGTAGTTTAGTGACTCATCACACTGCTTTCCACAGCTTCCTGAAATAGAATAAAACCAATATAGTTAAAATGCACAGGCAAGAACTAAATAGCATGAAATTACCCTGAGTTCTTTGATATCCTTGGTCCAATCTTTGTTGGCAATCTTCGGAACCACGTGCTGAAACAGACGAGTTACATTGTGAGCATTCTTCTTAAAGGTTTCCACCACTCCCATGGCGGAAACCCTCTCTCCCTCCTCACGCCAGCAGTCATAGTCTGTCGCCATGGCCACGGCAGCGTAGTGTAAACCAGCTTCTTTGGCCAGCACCACCTGAGAAAATAATTTCAGGAGAAAATAGTAATGAGGGTCACTTGGATGTCACACTTTAATTGTGCATTATATTGCTGCTATAGTTCACAGCTCTTGCCCATTGTGATGGCAGTACTATTTAAGGCTGAATGTGCTGTACCAAGAGCTAATGGCTGTACGTATTAATAGAACCGGAACTGCTGATTGTCAAGGAACTCCATTGCAATTTCCTTGCTGTAACAAAGCAATGGATGGTCATCAATGCGACACATGCGATGAACAAATACTCCCCTCACAGATCTGACCCATATCCTGGTACACGTGCTGAATTGTGATAATGCCAAAAGGACATGTACTGAATTGTTCAGAATTTGGCTTGGTCTCGAGTCACCCAATGACACGGACTGAACCTGTGAAAGTGCAAAGGAACATATCACTTCAAAACTCTTACCTCAGGCACTGTAGTCATGTTGATAACATCCCCTCCCCACGACTGGTACATCTTAGACTCGGCTCTGCTTGAAAATCTCGGCCCTTCGATCACCACGCATGTCCCATGCGGCTTGTACTCCAATCCAAGCTGGTCACACCCATCCTGAAGGATGCTCCTAACCGTCTTGCTAAACGGGGCATCCATCTGGATGTGACACACACCCTTAGGGCTGTTTTCGCTTCCATCGTAAAAGGTCTGGATGCGACTCCTGGTTCTGTCGATGAACGAGTCCAGGAGCACCAATTGGCCTGGCTTGATGTGGGCCTGAAGCGATCCCGTTGCAGTCGACGCAAGCACCACCTGGCACATGAACTTGCTTAAATTTTATCCTACTGATGATGGTAACGGCCAATGTTACCTGGCACCCAGCCTGCTTCAAAGCCCAGATGTTAGCGCGGTAGTTGACATTGGACGGGTTGATTGAGTGTGTACGGCCGTGACGTGCCAGCAAAACGCAGGCCACACCAGACATCCGGCCGTGGATAAGCACATCCGACGGACATCCAAACGGAGTGGTCACAACCTCCTCCCGGCGGCCCTCCAGTATGTCCGGGTCATCCAATCCGGACCCACCGATGATCCCAACCTGCAGGATATAATTTCAGATTTTCAGTCTCACCTAGTAGTATACTTGTACATTACTAACGTAGTACTTGCCTTGATTGCAGGTGCTGCGTCTCCGGACATGCTTCTACCGCAGGTGGTTGTACGGTGCTGGGTAGCAAGCAGGGATATCTCTACTTTCCAGGGCAGATTCAAGAGGGAGATCGAGAGGAGCAGAGTCCGAGCACGTGACATGGACCGGTAGGAAACCTGAGGGAAGGGACTGCTCCTGAGGGATCAAGTGGGAATATGTGACGTCTGGCAACACTGCTCAAGAGGCGGAATTTTCAAACAGTGAGTCACAATTCATGATAAAAATAATACTGTATATTTATATAAAGTTCCGTTTTAAAAATATTGTGTAAAAAATATTAGGGACCCAAAAACAACGTCCTAAAATATTGAATGATAAGTTCTTTTTATGGCTTTTCAAAGTTTTATGCTAATATTGACTTGTAAGCTTTTGTAATTAGCCTATTTCACGATTAACATGTACCGGATAAAAAATGCCTGTCAGTTTTATCCGTTAGGTTTCCACTTGAATAGCTGGTCCCATGTTGTTGCTTCATCATTGCTAATGAATTCAGATTGCCTTAATTATAATTATTGTTATTACTTGAGGATATACTTTGGGGGACGTAATTTCACACGATTTACTGACAATGATTTTACTAAAGAAACAAGCATCAAAAACTAAAGCATAATGTTGGGGGGGGGGGGGGGGAANGGGTCAAAGCGAGTTGACAAAGCCCTGATTGCTTTGGAGAAATTCATGCTTTCAAGGCACTATGATAGAATTATGAAGTTGGAAAAGGGGAAACTTACAAGTAAAATTGCAAAGCTTCGACTTTGCTACCAGCAATAAGGCATGAAGGTGACATCACAGTGTGAGAATAAGGTAACAAAAGAGGAGAGTGAAGGGTTCAAATAATGGCGAAATACACACTTCAGGAATGTGATAACCATGTTTGTAAGCTGCCACAGTGTTATATTAATACTATATGTCATGAGTGTGGTGTCTGTTATCACAGTGCTCTTGCACTTATTATTATTCTATGTTGGGTATATGCATGCACAGCCACGCAATTATGCATGTAAAACGACAAGAAGTTATGCCAAAGGTGGAAAATATTAAAGGGACACTCCACTCAAAATACAAGTAGGCCTCTAAAAATCAGGCAAAAAATCCTGATTCCGAGAATGCGATCCTTTTTTCTCTGAGCCGAACGGTAATCCGCGAAATAAATCTCAAAGTTGGCCGTCTGCAAACCCCCTGCCCCTCCAGACTCGACGCCACCACCCCCGGCCACCTGGCGGCTGCCTGAGGAAGTTGGATACCCGAATCTCTATCCACCTTGGATACCCGTCACCAGCAGCGCGAGTTTGAA
>JYFJ02005449.1:0-25630 GCA_000934665.2 Catajapyx aquilonaris
GCTACCTGAATCGTGTCCTAGAGCGCGTCCAACACCCACATGTGACGTCACGGCGGGAGAGCGGTGATGCGCATTCGGAAGCGCCAGTTGAGCCCAGGTAGGGTTAAGGAATACGCCCGGGGGGGATCTCCTTGCCTGCACCAACATGGCCTCCTCATTTCCCCCTCGTGCTCATAAGCAAACGCCATGGGGATAGGAAATATCGACGCGACGGCTATCAACAAGTGGGCGACGCCTCCGTGACGTCATTCCCCCCCTCCCTCTGTGGCTGACACTGGAATACACGCCACCACTAGAGACCATGCCTCCCCCAACAATGCCTCTCGCAATAATGCTGCACTTGAAACCCCTTCTCGAAGATGCGGCTCAGACTGGGGAGGTGTTGTTGGCCCCTGTGTTTGCAACCAGGGGCGGGCACCGGTGACGTCACCGTCCGGCAAAAAAACAGAAAGCGTGGGGGGACATCGAGGGATGCGAGGGAAGGGGAGGGGGGCCTTGTCCGTCAATCTGAGACAAGGCCAAAAAGCTCGGTTTCCAACAGCCGTCAGTCATTCCCGTCCCAAGGAAGCGCCTCCGAGGCCAGGGGAACATCAACTGGCAGGAGGTCGATCTGGGGAAAAAGGGTTGGGTCGATTGGAGACTGGATCGCAGGAGGACGCCATGTTTGGTCCGGGGAGCGCGGAGGAGGAGGGCTTATTATCCATTTTGCACATGTGTTTCACTTACACCTCAATATGTATTAGCAGTACAGTCTCTATTTACGACAACAGCAATAACAATGCTTTGTACAGTACAAATAAAACTATCAACTAACCCCCTCCTGCCCATCTCAGACGACGATAAAGAAATAATTTATTTACAGTAATAAATTACTAAAGATAATTACTAAAATAATACATAATTAATAACAGTAAAGTGACGTTAATAACAATATTTAATTAATGATAATAAATTACTCGTCAATTATTAACAATAAATTTTAACAATACATTGTTAATAATATCAAATACAATGACTACAATAAATTAATAATAACAAATAACATTGATAATAAAAATTCATAACACATAATAATACAATAACAATAATGATGATAATAAATCCATAATGATAAAATGATGTAAGTAACTTTAGGAATAATGATTTATTTTAAAACAACTTACTAGACTAATAAATTTGATAAATATACGTACAATACATGCATTTTTATGGATAACATTAATAGTGATATTTGATGGAATGAATGATTCAAAAATAATAATTAATTTTAATAGATAATTTTAAAACTAAGAATTTTAATGATTACAAGAATAATGATGTATTTTAATGCATAATTTTAGAGTAATGATTTTTTAAGTTAATCGTGCATTTAATAAATAATTTTCAAAGCAATACGCATTAGCTGCTATTTACATATAAATTAGTAGCACAGTCACAATCTCAATTTAATCACTATTAATGTGATACAAACGGTATATCATAGGGTTGTACAAGTACTTGTAGATGTAACATTGCACGAAATGCGCAAAATTTTGTAAATTAAAGGGCTCGTACTATTAGTGGTCCCCTTGTCCAAACTATCAACGTAGTGCCAATACCCCTTACATGGATGGCGCAACCTCCCTCTCTGCACACTACTGCCACTCTCAGTGTCTGGCGAGGGGTAGTGGTACTACGTGCACGTGGATGATGGATCACCGCGGACAAAGTCACATACTAAAATATTATATAATTATATTTTGTTTTAATTTTTTATACTCTGTGATAACCATTATGGGATTGGGGGGGGGGGGGGCGNAAGTAAATTAGGTAGTCAGAACATTTCACTTAGATGCATAAGCTTCATTAAGCCTGTGAAGGAAAGAAATAAAGAAAAAAAGCTGTATCCTTCCTTAAATGGGCGAACATCCAACGGAGTCTAGCCAGATATCTCGTCATAAGTAGGGAGGCTTGTTTACAAACAACCATGCCCACAAGGTCAAAAGTTATGACCTCTTGAACTCACAAGGGACACCGATTTTGTTGAAATTCGGTACATTGGTAGGCCACCCCAAGGGATGAAAAGCGCACCTAAAGTGACATGTTCAAAATGACCCGGTGACCCCTTTTTTTGGAGGGCAGAGGTCAACTCGTAAATGCCGAAAACTCACCGATTTTCTTGAAATTCGGTGCATTGGTATAGCCCGGGTCATTTTGAGCAGGTCACTTTAGGTGCGTTTTTCATCCCTTGGGGGTGGGCTGCCAATGCACCGAATTTGAAGAGAATTGGTGAGACCTTGTGAGTTCGAGAGGTCATAACTTTTGACCTTGTGGGCATCAGCCTAAATTGTTTGCATTTTCTTTAATAACTTACCTGCCTATATTATTGTGCCAAGTTTCATTCAGAAACTCCACGGACAACACTTGCACTTCCCTTCTGAGCAGGGCCCTACGAACTATAATATAGAGAACATTCGGGGAGATCTATATATATAGCGTTTTATTCACAAACTTGGCAACTTGTTTAATCAGTTTGATTTCTAACCTTTGTACCCCGGACTCAGAAAGTTTTCCAGAACAGCAGTACATATTACAAAATATGAACAGACATGAATTTCATAGCTCAAGTTATGTCATAGGCTGCATGTTATAATCACACATAGAAAAAAATAAAATATTATCAACCTCTGACCAGAGTTGGTGACCCTGAAGGTCGCTGTTGCTAATTATTCACATGTCAACTTATTATTCGTAAATATGGTTATACTTGGCGTTTTTCTTCTCTCGTCCAATTATTACAAAAGGCAAATTTTTTTAACGCGTTACAGTGCAGATTAACCACTTTTTGCACGCTAAAATGACGTAACAACCTTTGCTGAAGGTGACCGCGGTGCAATTCTGCGTATATGTAGTATCCATCAGGATTCAGGATGGAAGACGTGGTCCCCCAACGGCTGCTGGACCAGTGGATGGAGGCGATGACCACTCCGGCCCTCGTGACCCCTGACCTGGATGACCCCAATCCTCCGGACTGGCTGGACAAGGACAGGTTCAGGAGGGGCCAGTCCTTCTTCTGGAGGCACTACGCCGCCATCAGCATCTCGGGAATCGTAGGGTCAGCTGGGTCATTTGCCATGACCTCAGTCTTCCAGGTGGGCACAAGGTCAATGGGGACCTACAGTGCTTTCAAAATAATAATATTTAAAATGCTAATAACTAATTTCAATAAATAATATTTAAAATGCTAATAACTAATTTCAATAAATAATATTTAAAATGCTAATAACTAATTTCAATAAATAATATTTAAAATGCTAATAACTAATTTCAATAAATAATTTTGACTAATGATTAATATTCATGAGTAATTTTAAATGTTAATTAATTTGAGATCATTTTAAAATAATGCTTGATTTTAGATCATTTTAAAATAATACTTAGTTTTAATCCGGATTAAAATTATAGGTTTTAATGACAACTTTCACGGGAAATTTAAATAATTACTTCGAATAAATTTAAATAAATTTAAATAATTAAGTTAAATTAATTTAAATGAATTTAAATCATTTTAATATCGATTAATGTTTGTATGAGTAATTTAAATAAATTTAAATGAATTTAAATCATTTTAATATCGATTAATGTTCGTATGAGTAATTTTAAACTGTAATTAATTTCAGTAGATGATTTTAAAATAATGCTTAACTTTAATGATAAATCGTTATTTTAAAATTAATAGCAATAATTTAGAAATAAATTTGAACTAATTTAAGTGCGAATTTGAATATGTTTTAAGAATGTTAATTTAAAAATTATAATTCAATAACCTACACAGTATATCTTAAATTAATAATAACTTTAATGTAACTTTTATTAATAACTTCATTAAATAATTAACGACAATTCATGTCAACGCTTATTTTAACACGATTATTTTCGTTTTAACGAGTAATTTATTGAAAATAAATTTAATTAGAGGCAATGATTAAATTAATTAATAATCGTAAAATAATTCATGTGTCTAAAATAATATATCTGTTAATTAGTTTTAACAATAATTATTTTCACGAATAATTTTTAAAATTATAATTACCGTACTGTTTATGAAGTAGGAGTGGTTTTAAATCCCAGATTATTAGCATGACGCGACGTACTAGTAAGAGATCATACTAGTGTTACGGTGCGTGACATTCGGGAGCAATATTTAATCCGAGAGTACGCACCAACTTGCCAAAATTCGGCAAAAATTTAGGCCAAATAGCGAAAGTGAAGAAGAAGAAGTAGTAGTAGTCGTAGTAGTAGTAGTAGTAGTAGTAGTAGTAGTAGTAGTAGAAGAAGAAGAAGAGACAGACGCGGATCAGGCAGCGACATCCGACTGTGGATTGCAGAAGTACCGGTAACAAGAAGTGCAGAAGTAAGCGAGTCGCCACCCAGGCGGTGGAGCCCCGCGCCCGGAACGGCGGAAATGGGAATTCCGTGGAAAGGTCGCGGTCGGCTTTTTTTTTGAGGCGGTCGGCGGTTTTTTTGCTTTTTATAAATTCCCTGGACACTATTTCCCAAAAACAAAAGTTTATTGCAGATATTAATAACGCGGGCTAAATTTTGACACCACTCCCAATGCTGTAGGCCGTACGGTGAGGGAGCAGATGTGGGAACAGTCAGGTATTAATAATATCGATTAGATACGTTTTGAAGAGGATCGGTGTTACTATGTCTAGACGTGACATTGGTTAGGATTAGGTACTGTTAGCGTGACGGTGCGTGACATACCTCATATGGTACCCCCTTCTTCCAGGTACTGCTGTTCGCCAACAAGTTCGGCAGCGTGTCCAACTGCCTGAAGCGCGTGATGGACACAGCCAAGTACCTGGGACAATGGATGGGAGGAGACATGTGGGACCCGAAGGATCCGTCGTACCAGGGCATGGCCGAGGTGCAGAAGATGCATCAGAGGGTCGGTACCGTCACGAACCGGAACAAGGAGAAGGTCCGAGCATCCAGACTTGGTGTGAACAACGAGCCAGGGTTGTACCAACAATGCAGGCTGTGGAGCATGGCACGGCAGGACGTCCAGTGCAGTCGTGAGCCGTACCCGTACCCTGATGGTGCACTGTACATGAGCCAGTTCGACGTCCTGTCTGTCGGCGTGGGTGCCCTGATGGTACTGGCATGTCCAGAGCGGTTTGGTATCCACGCGACCCACCAGGAGTTGGAGGACTACGTGTATGTCTGGCGCGTTGTCATTTACTACCTCGGTGTACAGGACCGATACAACCCGTGCACCGGATTGGACACATTCAGGTCGTACCAGCAACATTACAACACAACGTTTATTCTCCCTGCGTACCGGCATATGTCCAAAGAGGACGAGTTTGTCTCCAGGTTACACACTGCAGCTATGCACAAGATGGCTCCTGTCACTGTATTGTTGACTGGAGATGTGACTTTGGCTTATGTATTGTGGGTGTTGGGGTGCGATACCGGTACCGTACAGGGTGCTATGAGCTGGTACAACCGGACAGTACTGGCAGCGATGAAGTTCATAATGTTGGTCCTAATGAAGTTGTCTGTTGTGAGAAGCATGGCTAATTACATGGCAAAGTCATTCACGCTGTAATTATTGTCGGTTACAATGTGACTGTCCGTGCCTGGCAGGGCCACAAGACTGGTGCGGTCACCCCAAATCCATACAGATACACCGACACATGTAGCATGTATAGTTACATGGGTTACCATGTGAGAGCGGCAGTAGTGTGCAGATGCGCCAACTGGTAGCGGCATATTGTACTACGTCCAAGTGGGGGAGGGGGTCGGGCAGTGTTGCCGAATTTTGGCTAGTTTAAAAAACAATTCTGGACAAGTTGCGTTTTGAACTGATTGCTTTATTATACCATACAATGATGTGTTTAGTGTTTTATGTCAGCAATATACACATATATGGCATCTGTATTATTATAAAGTCGATTAATTGGGGTGTAAAATTAATTAGCCCTTTTTTGACATTTTTTCGTATTTTTATGAGTCAGGATATACATATAGCTATTATGTAACGCTACTTGGTTGACCTTCGCACCAAGGTTGTTACGAGTACGTGTTGTAAGAAAAACATGTACCGGGTACGTACCTTTAACCGTCATACAACCACAATAGAGATTTGGAAATGAGCTCGATCAATTACCTCCAGTTATATACGGTTAATTATTAAGCGCATTTAGATAATGTTAACTTGCACCTCCCTTCATCGCTGACTTATGTGTTGTTGTTGTTGTTTAGGTAATGTAGGAGTGTAGGCTTATTGCCTAAAATACATAAACTTCGTTAATAATATTGTCCGTAAATCAAGTTAAGAAGAATGTGTATGTGACTAGAGATAATGTTTAGAGTAGAGGGCGGAATATGCGCAACTGGAAATGTTTCAACAATTTCCATGGCATATACCGTACTAATCTTCTTAACTATTCGCTTTGCACGGTAATAACAGGTGCCCATAATAATTACAGCCTAATTACGGGAAGAAGCTTCCGAAAACATTTAACGATTCTGTTTGGTGTCGGTGTGTAATATTCGCTAATAGAATGGGCAATGAGTATGTGATACTGCTGATAAGTTACATGAGGGAATTTCGAAGTGATGGTGAACCAGGTCATATCAAGGCAGACATGACCTGACAATGTAATGCAATGAGCCGAGTATTATACGAGGAAATTTCTGTTAACAATTGTGCTAACTTGATTGGTAAGAGGATATTAGTTGAACAAAGTTGCAATTATTGTGCTTATTTACTTATTTTAAGTGCTTTCCCCCGGGGTGGCTACTCTGACTGGAGTCCCACCGGAGACGGGGACGGGGACGACCATTTCTTTCCTCCCTCTTCCTTCTCTCTTGAAGCAGATTTCAGCCAGGAAGGCCACCAGAGACAGCCCCAGAAATGCACCCCAGAAGATGAATATCATGGACAGGTGCTCCAGTCGCAGTATGGCCTGCGTATCCGTTGGTTCCTCCTCCTGATCTGCGAAAGCCAAATATGCCCTGAGAGCCATGTGTTGCTCAAACAGGAACTTCGCAAACCCGGCCTGGTCCATCCTGTTGGCTGTGTCAAATATCGCCTGGTTGTAGACTCCTCCTTTTGGAGCTGCAGTCTTGAGGGACATGGAGAACTCCTTAGATGGGGACTCACGCAGCATGAATTCTCCTCCCCTGTAGAATCGGACACTTTGTTCTACAAGGACTAGCTTGTGCACCAGACACGCCGTACGTGGAATGTCCATGACGGCTTCCAGACACGTGTCTGGGTGTGAGAC
This sequence comes from Catajapyx aquilonaris, assembly GCA_000934665.2. Classification (NCBI taxonomy): domain Eukaryota; kingdom Metazoa; phylum Arthropoda; class Diplura; order Dicellurata; family Japygidae; genus Catajapyx; species Catajapyx aquilonaris. The sequence continues at coordinate 7,281 of JYFJ02005449.1, forward strand.
TATGTCCGATTTGTTGAACATGCGGATGTAGTGAGGGTTCGAGATTTGCGTTGCCAGCTGGAAAGCCAAAATGTTCAATCAAGTATATATTAGATCAAAAACTTTCCCTTCAGTAAAAAAAAAGTAAGACCTCCGCGGCGGAATGAAAGTACTGAAACAAGGCAGGCGCACGTAAGACCTTCACCAATTGATTTAAGCTGTACCATAGGTCTTACTCAAGCAATTACCAATTTACTACTCATGAAATCTCCTTTCTGAAAACAAATTTGTGGAATTTCTGTCGTACTACTAGCTACTTCTAACTTAGCAGTACCAATGTAGTGGAATGGCACACTGCTAAGTTAGCAGTAACTACAGACCTATAGTTAATAGTAATAGTAGTACGACGAAAATTCCACCCATTAATTTTCCATGAGCCACTCCATATTAGTGTTTTATGAAATTAGGAACTTCAATATTAAGCGCATTGAATTTCTATGCGATTAGTGCGAATTATTGCTATGAAACATTCATGCAGAATCGTCACCTCTTTTAGATGCTGATTTTAGCTGTAACATTTAATTTTTCACATACTGTATAAACGTTAATTGGTGAATTTTAGAGGGTCTTTTTCGATTGGACCAAGTCTGTTAGAATGGGTTTAGTTTTTCCCCCATTTTTTTCTTTCATAATAAAATCCTGCCTACTGCTCTGAGTAGTTTGCAGCAGTCATTTTACGAGACGTTCCATACCGTACTTGAGAATTGCTTGAGTAAGACCTATGGTACAGCTTAAATCAATTGGTGAAGGTCTTAAGTGCGCCTGCCTTGTTTCAGGACTTTCATTCCGCCGCGGAGGTCTTACTTCTCTTTTTTTTTACTGAAGGGAAAGTTTTTGATCTAATTTCAGTTCTTTTTTGACAAGTACACATAACTTATGCTCTACACTATACAGTCTGCATTATGAATGCATTGGAGACGATTCTCGTCGCTTAGAAGTCCCTAAAATTATTTTCACAGAGATAGTCGTAAAAAAACGAAAGTGGAGGGCTACCAGCCAACGGTTAGTCTGATTTAATTATTATGAAATAGCCTATACGCTAAAATATACGGAATATATACATTGAGAACTGTACCAGACAAATTTGCTGAAATCGTGGTACTTTGCAAGAATGCAATAAATACTTATCTGCGGCTTGCCTCCGTCACATCTGAAAACTCCCAACCGTACTTAATTTTCGCGAAATGCGACGATTTCAGCAAATCAGTTCGTCTGGCACGTTACAATAAAATACGCAAGTACATGTCTGCAAAACCTGCGTAACGAACGGACAGTATGTCTGTGTATGTGCCCAGGACATGTATCTTTTCCAATTCCCGGACCCGCGGAAACCAAAACTAGACAACTGTCACCAATGTCACTTACAACATTATTCGGGGCAACCCTTCAATTATCTACATGAGAACCATACCAGACGAATTTACTTGAATCCGGATGCAACAAACTTCAAGAGACTGCGGAAAAAGTCTTATTAAGTAAAAGTATAAATGGTAGGAAATCAATTCACGGTGGTGGGGATCTGTGTTCAAAATTTGGAAGCTCTATACCTACAGCAGAATCTGAGTTAGGGCGATTGAAAAAAACGTAACAACAACAAGAAGAAGAAACAGGAAAAATTCATTGTTGAAACGCTATGCTACGGTCTTACTTAAGGGCTACCGCCCTTAAAATAAAGGTCCTCTCCGAGGAGGAGGAGGAGCTGGGGGCCTGGAGCTCACCTGTGTAAGAACCAGTGAGGAGATGAATGGCATCACTGTATGGTATCCAGCCTGGTACAGTTCCTCCAGGTTGTTTGGCATCTCTTCCATCTCAGGGATGGCCATCATTTCGGTCAGCTTGCTCTTGTATCCACAGACAGACACGACTGCCAGGACCCAGAAGGAGCCGATCAGGGCCCTCACCTTTGTGGAGGGAGGAGTGTCTTCAGGTTGCTCCAGAAGGATGCGGGTCAGATGGGCCAGGCAGTGTCGGAGTGACCTCTTCTTCTTCAGGAGGACACGAAGGACCAGAGCGCAGACAAAGATTGAAGCCAGCAGACCCATCCAGGAGACCCAGGTGAAGGGTAGGACCAGGAAGGTCCACCTCCTGCTCTGTCGAGGATTGGCAGTCACGAAGGTCAGGTACGTGTCCACACCTAAGGCGGACGTGTCCACGTAGCGAACAACCTGGCTGGTCATTGAGTAGACTACGCCAACATCCACCCTGCCACTCAGGATCTCTTTGATGTTGCCCAACCATGTCCCGTTTGGCAACTGGCTGTCCCACTTTCCGTCTGGAACTTCAGGCTCGATGATGATCAGCCGAACTCCCCTGACGTCTTCAAAGATCAGGACCACTCTTTCAGTGAATGACAAGTACTGAGGTCCATACAGCTCTAGTTTCATCCGTGCGGTCTTGTAGTCCGTCGTTTGGGGGAAAGGAAAACGCATGATCTTCCCATTCACGTGTCTTGTCATATCAGGAAACAGGTGTGGTCCGACACGGATAGGACCTGGATACTCTGGCAGGTCTAAGGTTGTGGGGTGACCTCCTTCGAGGCAGTAGAAGCAGATCGTCTGCAAGGTCAGGTAGTCGTCTTTCCTGAGAATAGAACCAAGAGTGCAGTGGTGGAAATTAATGGAGAAGCACAAGTATCGCCGCCTGGAGGAGCTTTTCCTTTACGTGCTCACCTGCTAGTTGCGATCTTGAACTTGATTTGGTCTGCAGGATGTTGGTACAGAACCTTCTCCGGATCCCCTTCCTTGAAGTGCAAGATGAAGGGATCCTGCAGGTTTCTGATCCTGACAAACGGAACTGTTTGGACAATCTGGTCTGCCAGCATCTCTGGAGACTCCAGGACGAAGAGGTTCAAGGTGCAGTTATTCTGACCGGGCCAAAAGGTGGTCGTCATCTCTGGAGGCATGGTGGTGAACGAGTACAGCTGGTCCGGCTTGGATATGCCCCAGTACTGGTCCCATGTCTTCAGGTGGCCACCGTGGTTGGGATGGGCTGCGTTGAAGAGGACTGACGGCCTGTAAGATTCACACTGACCTTCGATGAATTCGTTCAGATGATGGCTGCCATTCACTTCATTTCGGGACAACAGGACGAAGCACTTGGAGTATTCAGGCAGCTCCAGAATCTCATTGGTCAGTTCGATCAGCACCTGGAGGTCATCATGACTCCTCTTGGTTATTTGAGGTTTTCCAAGTACAGCGGACACCATGAGGACAACCAGCAATTTGTCCATTACTGAAACAATCAATGGTTATGAACACTCTCAAGTGTCAAGATTTTGTGTAGGATATCATGAAGCCTAACCTTCTCTCATGGATCAGTCTACATCACTGCTTCAATCCAAATTTCGGCGTCGTATGTGCATGGTGCTGGAGAGTAACGGTAATTATTCGCTGTAAACAACATTTTGTGCAATACACACCACAACCTATAGGTCCTGAAATGCTCTGCTTCATACTATTCAGTATTCCACAGGATACGACGTGTACTTAGATTACTGGTTGATTAAGTCTCCTTAATGACTTGTACTGTACATGACATATCGATTGGCGCAGTAATTATGGTTCAAGTGTTGTTTATGTCTCCGCCACCACCCTATTACGTAGGTGGTGTTATTGACATGACAACAGCTGCTCACTGACGAATTTTCCCAAGAGGAAGGAGACCTACGACTTAAATATTCGACTTTCGCAGATCCGGATGAGAAGCCAACTAATAAGCACCAGCTGTCAGCATCGCACATCCTATTTGTTTATGACTGTACTTATAAACATGAAAGTTAGTACATAGTCAGTATCTATGTATGCCGGACACGTGTTGAAAATTCTACACTTCTACCATCAACGATATTTGAGATATGCCTCACAAAAAAAAAGTCCCAAGATCATCCCCAAACAACGAAGAGTTCAAAATCAACAAGAGGTTCTTACTTATAGGGACTACCGTCCCTGCAATTGTTCTTAATAACATAAGATAGAGTGACACTCATTTTTTTTGCCTCTCCCAATTGACACAGTCAGGATTGAATAACATAGTTTGCAATTTCTGAGCTTCTACATATTATGACCGACTAAAATATCAATTTCAGTGATATCCATAACTTTAGATTTACTTATGAACGTCATAATTTTTCACTAAATTCTGCAAGAGTCTGTAATTATTGCTGTAGGACAATATTCATTTCATCCCAATTTGCATTTGAATATTGCATTGCATAATTATTTCCTGACTCAATATTGCGACCACAATGACTCTGATGACATCCCAACTTATCCATTTCTCACGGCGTTATTCAATGTAACACTTGGTCTCCGCTCAATATTTTGCCCCCTAATTACTTCATATCCCTTCATCGCACTAAACACCAGTCTTACCAAGTGCAGTAGTGTATAGATGACTACCAGCAACGTCTTGGCAGTTTCGTCACAGTTTCCATGGCGATACTACTTCTGAAATATTTAACCTCCTGAGACCCCTGGTACAGTATACTGTATACCTTTGTTTTTTCCAGCACCTTCTGACTAACTCAAACGCGTAAAAAAAAAACAAAAAACAAAGGTGATTGAAAGGTGTACTAGGAGTCTCAGGTTAATGGGCCGGGAGCGCCAGCAAGGGAAGCCAATTCAGACACAAGCTGCCCATTATTGCTGCCATTATTGTGTGTAACTATGACGGGTCATACGGGCAGCTTGTATCTGAATTGGCAACCCTTATCGGCGGCGGGGGGATTGGCAACCCTTGCCGGCGGCGGGGGGATTGGCAACCCTTGCCGGCGGCGGGGGGATTGGCAACCCTTGTCGGCGGCGGGGGAATTGGCAACCCTTACCGGCGGCGCTGTTGCCTTTCTCCATCCGATCGGCAGACCTGGTTTCGGGATTAGTGCGGGGGGGCGTCTAGAATTTCACACATATGTGCCACGAAAATTGCCCAAATGACTCCAAAATCGGTCGACACGGAGATCGGCGTGGGTGTTACACATTCCAAGACGCCGAATTCAAATGGCCGGCTCCGTTGCGACGCCCCTGTGACGTCAATTCCCAAACGCATTTCCCAACGCCGATCGATTACTTATGGGCCGATTAGAACCGTTCCACAACCGGAACAAGCGCCAGCTCTTTCTCCGGACGATGCAAAAGACCCTGTGTCTGTATCTCTAACAGCGCGCCAGGATTCGTCGGACGAAGACGAATCAGCGCACCCGATTTTGGCTCGCTGCCGCCCAGAAAGTGGCGGGAAACGTAATGACCCGGCCCTGTTAAGCATAATTTTGACTAGGGGTGTTTAGATAAGTATGCGCAACTGGAAATGTTTCATCAATTTCCATGGCAACACTTGGATGCATTTCCATCGAATGCTGGACAAACTGTAACTAACAATTTGTGCAATTAGCTAAGTTGGGCAAACGGGGCCATTTTCACCTAGTATTAGAGGAAAGTTCAGATAACAATATGTGTAATTTTATTGGTATACATATTGCGAACAACGTGGTTGAAATACATAATAAATTTACAATATTGAACAACATGATGTTATACGTACGTGAAACATAATATTTTACTTTAGTGTCTCTTTATAAGTGCTCACACTTCACTATAGCAGAGAAAAAACTTAAAATTTTGCAACTTTAATTATCACTTTATCAGACTTGCCTAGCATGTTGATACGGTTGGGGTGACTGAGAGGTGAAAGTGCTTTCCCCCAGGGTGGTTACTCTGACTGGATTCCCACCGGAGACGGGGACGGGGACGACCTTCTCTCTACTCACTCTTCCTTCTCTCTTGAAGCAGATTTCGGCCAGGAAGGCCACCAGAGACAGCCCCAGAAATGCCCCCCAGAAGAAGAATATCATGGACAAGTGCTCCAGACGCAGTATGGCCTGCGTATCCGTTGGTTCCTCCTCCTGATCTGCGAAAGCCAAATATGCCCTGAGAGCCATGTGTTGCTCAAACAGGAACTTCGCAAACCCGGCCTGGTCCATCCTGTTGGCTGTGTCAAATATCGCCTGGTTGTAGACTCCTCCTTTTGGAGCTGCAATCTTGATGGACGTGGAGAACTCCTTAGATGGGGACTCAAGCAGGATGAATTCTCCTCCCTTGTAGAATCCGGGACAATCGTGCACAAGGATTAACTTGTGCACCAGACACGCCGTACGAGGAGTGTCCATGACGGCTTCCAGACACGCCTCTGTGTGTGAAACTATGTCCGATTTGTTGAACATGCGGATGTAGTGAGGGTTCGAGATTTGCGTTGCCAGCTGGAAAGCCAAAATGTTCAATCAAGTATATATAAAGGCCCTCTCCAGTGAGGAGGAGGAGCTGGAGGCTTGGAGCTCACCTGTGTAAGAACTAGTGAGGAGATGAATGGCATCAGTGTCTGGTGTCCAGCCTGGTACAGTTCCTCCAGGTTGTTTGGCATCTCTTCCATCTCAGGGATGGCCATCATTTCGGTCAGCTTGCTCTTGTATCCACAGACAGACACGACTGCCAGGACCCAGAAGGAGCCGATCAGGGCCCTCACCTTCGTGGAGGGAGGAGTGTCTTCAGGTTGCTCCAGAAGGATGCGGGTCAGATGGGCCAGGCAGTGTCGGAGTGACCTCTTCTTCTTCAGGAGGACACGAAGGACCAGAGCGCAGACGATGATTGAAGCCAGCAGACCCATCCAGGAGACCCAGGTGAAGGGCAGGACCAGGAAGGTCCACCTCTTGCTCTGTCGAGGATTGGCAGTCACGAAGGTAAGGTACGTGTCCAGACCAAAAGAGGACATGTCCACGTAGCGAACAACCTGGCTGGTCATTGAGTAGACTACGCCAACATCCACCCTGCCACTCAGGATCTCCTTGATGTTGCCCAACCATGTCCCGTTTGGCATCTGGATGTCCGTCTTTCCATCGGGAACTTCAGGCTCGATTACAATCGCTCGAACTCCCCTTACATCTTCAAAGATCAGGACTACTCTGTCAATGGCAGACAGGTACTGTGGTCCCAGCAGCTCTAGTTTCCTCCGTGCCATCTTGTAGTCCGTCGTTTGGTAGTAAGGAATACGCATGATCTTCCCATTCACGTGTCTTGCCATGTCAGGAAACAGGTGTGGTCCGACACGGATAGGACCTGGATACTCTGGCAGGTCTAAGGTTGTGGGGTGACCTCCTTCGAGGCAGTAGAAGCAGATCGTCTGCAAGGTCAGGTGGTCGTCTTTCCTGAGAATAGAACCAAGAGTGCAGTGGTGGAAATTAATGGAGATGCACAAGTATCGCCGCCTGGAGGAGCTTTACTCACCTGCTAGTTGCGATCTTGAACTTGATCTGGTCTGCAGGATGTTGGTACAGAACCTTCTCCGGATCCCCTTCCTTGAAGTGCAAGATGAAGGGATCCTGCAGGTTTCTGAGCCTGACAAACGGAACCGTGTGGACAATCTGGTCTGCCAGCATCTCTGGACGAAGAGGTTCAAGGTGCAGTTATTCTGACCGGACCAAAAGGTGGTCGTCTTCATCTCTGGAGGCATGGTGGTGAACGAGTACAGCTGGTCCGGCTTGGATATGCCCCAGTACTGGTCCCATGTCTTCAGGTGGCCACCGTGGTTGGGATGGGCTTCGTTGAAGAGGACTGACGGCCTGTAAGATTCACACTGGCCTTCGATGAATTCGTTCAGATGATGGCTGCCATTCACTTCATTTCGGGACAACAGGACGAAGCACTTGGAGTATTCCGGCAGCTCCAGAATCTCATTGGCCAGTTCGGTCAGCAGCTGGAGGTCATCATGACTCCTCTTGGTTATTTGAGGTTTTCCAAGTACAGCGGACACCATGAGGACAACCAGCAATTTGTCCATTACTGAAACAATCAATGGTTATGAACGTATTTTGCAATAGTTGTTGTACATACCGATTATGTCATGTTTTGTAACAACATCAGGTATAAAATGAACATGCTCTCAATCATTTTGTGTAGACTTCAATGCACAGCTTATTCATCCTGTACCTAGAGCAGGAATGTATATGGAGTTTGAGAGGCTTGTTATTGTTGTAGTTTCTGTAGTTTTATCCGTACTTGAAGATAGCCGGAAATTGGCTATCATTATAGCCTTTTCCTTGTAGATATCACGCCTTCAGCAGCTAACGAGCCCGGATATCAAGAGTGGATCAGTTTCTATCGATTTACTGTTGTTTACGTCAACATTAGCCACGTCCTTGAGGCAAGACAGGTAGAATAACAACAAGATGTGTGCAATTATTCATATTTGTTTCATCGCATTATATTTATTTATAATTTAGTGCTGGACTGAGTAGTGCTGCTGGAGACCCACTTGTCGATGACCCTGGGCACCACGATGGCCTTGAAGGTCATCCTGAACTCCTTGCTCATGCAGCAGTACAGAAGGAAGTTGACTGCGCAGTTGACCAGTACGGCCATGTCCATCGGGGAGGTCATGAACCGGTAGCACTGGTCGAAGAACCGGTTGTCCAGAGTCCCTGCTAGGAGGGCCAGGATCCCCTGTGGAAACTCGGTGACCAGGAAGAAGAGAAGGACGGTCAGAAGCATTCGGGTCGTCCTGTCCATCTGACGCTGGGTCGCCGACTCATGGTGGTCAGGACTTGGGGCTGAACGATACAACAAAAATATAATACAAAATGCAGATTTTGTTTGTTTGTTTGTCCATATAGGTACAACCTGGACAAACAAACAAGCTACCTTTGCTGTTGGTCAGCACCCGCCTCATGTGTTTGGCGGCCACAAGGGCACAGGTCAGCCTGAGGCTAAGAAAGGTCAAAGCCAGGCAGGGAGCCAGCTTGAAGAGGGCACCCAGGAGCCAGAAGTTGAGGTGGTAGAGAGCCGTCTTCTGCCTGGTGACGGGGTCAAAGGCCAAGGAGCTCAGGTCGAACCTGTAGATGGTTGCGTTTGACCTGCTGGACTTGGACTCGACTAAGGTGTAGGTCAGGTACGACGGTATGCACAGGACAGGCACGCAGATGTAGGCCATCAGCACTGCCCACACCGTGCGTCGTCTGGTGCACCAGTACCTGCTTCGTATGGGCCAGCACACCACCAGATAGCGCCAGACAGCCAGGGTCACTGTCAACCATATGGAGATCCCGTGACTCACCTGGACGTATATACCCATTATTAAATTGTAACTGTTTAAAAGTAATGTGGTTCGGTTACAATCATATTTAGAATTGGCTTCTGCGCCTAATATCTTGTTGTAAATGACCTGGTAGAAGTTGTGGTGAAACAACCTGAGGGCAGCCCAAGGGTATGTGGCAAATGCATCGGGTCTGGTCTGGTCGAAGGCGATGGACTTGTAGGACTGCGGTACGTAGTCCAACATGACCAAGGAGTCAGCCACGGCCAGACCGGTCAGAATGATGTTGGTGGGAGACACCATCTTCCTCTGGTTCAAAACGAGCACGTTCAACAAGTTGGCCACCACTCCGAACAAACACACCGTCAGCGAGAGGTAGCCGTGCACGTGCACCAGGTAGTACAGGACGTTTGATCGAAACTCATCGCTGCAGTACTCCTCTCCTGACATGTCCAGTGCAGGTGTATTGGAAATAGTACTCGCGAGGTCACGTGGAAGAAAATCAAGAGTGTGCACTGACTGAGAGACTTTGACCAAAATGTGTCACCAGCAGAAAGGCTCCGGCCACATCCCTTCTATACGTCAAGGTCTCCATTGATAATACTCAGTCCCTTTACATCCGGAATTCAGCAAAAAGAAAGGCATACGACCTTCAACTTATTGCTGGTTACATAACCTGCATGTATATACTGCACTCAGTCACATGCATCATCAAGCATACAATATCAAAACATTTCCTCCTTAACATATGTTGATACAAGTGGCTCTTGAATGTGTGCCATCCGAACCTTATATTGTTTGTTTGTTTGTCATTTATTATTTATTTGTAATTTGCTTGTTGCGAATTATTATTTATCATTCATTTTTAGTACGAAAAACAAATATACAGAATGTTTGTTTGTTTGTTGTTGTGGTTGTTGTTGTTATTAATGCATTCATTATCATTATGCATTTATTAGTCATTAATGAGTTATTAATGATTAGTTGTGTATTAGTCATTAATGAGTTATTAATTATTAGTTGCGCATTAGTCATTTATTTAATATTTATTCGTTGTTAATATTATTTATTAAAAATTATTGGTTATTCCTTACTGGTATTAGTTACTATTTTAATTATACGTTATTTATTAGTTTGATTTATTAGGCATTAGTTACTTATCATTTATTAGGCATTATTAACCATTAGTTATTAATTAGATATTTATTAGGCATTATTAACCATTAGTTATTAATTAGATATTTATTAGGTATTAATATTATTTATTACTTACTATTTATTATATTAGTTATTAATATTATTTATTACTGACTATTTATTATATTAGTTATTAATATTATTTATTACTGACTATTTATTATATTAGTTATTAATATTATTTATTACTGACTATTTATTATATTAGTTATTAATATTATTTATTACTGACTATTTATTATATTAGTTATTAATATTATTTATTACTTACTATTTATTATATTAGTTATTAATATTATTTATTACTTACTATTTATTATATTAGTTATTAATATTAGTTAGTAATATTATTTATTAGGCCTACTTATTATATTGGTTATTAATATTAGTTGGTAATATTAGTTATTACTTATTATATTGTTTATTAATATTATTTATTATTTATTATATTAGTTATTGATATTATTCATTACTTATTATTTATATTATATATTCGTTTCATTTCTTAGTCATTAGTTATCTATTTGTTTGCCAATAATAATAATAATTTGTGTATTTATACGATACATGCTATATTTCTATCTTTCTTTGTAGGGCCTACACATATGTTTGTTTGTTTACTTATTTGCTATAGACTGGTATAGAGTATGCATTGTAATGCTGCATGGCAAGTGCCAATTATCTCTCTCATTACAGAGTCAAACAATGAGCGTTTTTTTAGAAAGCGTGGCGTGGCATGTGACCTTCCTGATCTATTAAACATTGACAACAAACAAAGAGGTTGTCAATTGTCGGATGATTGCCATGTATACACCTTGTCACTCTCGAGCAAGGATGTGAAATAGGATGTGAAAAAAAGGGCAGTATATTTTAAATAATCTTTTTGATTACCGTATATCAAGACAGGGTTAATGTTTGTAAGCTCACCTGATGAAAGCTCTCTTGGAAGACTCTTCATATCGGACGTCCAAGCGTATACGCGTGTATGTACACCGATGTATCGGCTTGCCATATAGTCTCTTATCTGAGGATTAATAATAAACATGTAGTGTTGAAATAATATATTTGATTTACACCGAATTCCGAAACAGACTCGTCGTACTCGCATACATGTTGGAACACTTTCGAACAATCAACTCCTTGAAAGTGTCCCGATACTCTCTGCTGAGTCCGAAGTACAGGACGAAGTTGATCGCGCAGTTGATCAGGATCAGCATGTACGTCAACTCTCGTATGTATATGTAACAATGGGAGTAGAAGTCGACGTCCAGGACGCCCACCAGCAGGTCCACGACACCCTGAGGATACTCGGTGACCAGGAAGAAGTAGATGACCACCAGAAGTCGCCTGGTTGTCCTGTCCATCTTACGTTGAGCCTCGTACTCAAAGGTGTCCACAGGCACACGACTTCCACTTCCGTCCGATCTATTGTTGTAACAATTAGTACATGAACATAAGTTTTTTTTTTAATGTACCGACCTGCTGCGTATCCTTCGTCTCTTGTGCATGGCCACAGCACAGCTAAGTCGGACACCCAGGACAGTCATGGCAACACAAGCGATCAACTTTAAGGTGATTCGGTTCAACCAGAAGTTGACCAAGGCTGCGGTGGTCACTTCTTTCATCTGGAAGTCGTATATTGGCTGAGGACTTAGAATGGGCATGAAGAGTGCTGGGTTTGAGGACTTGGTCATTATGGACTGGACATTGTCCCGCATGTAGGATGGGATTGCGAGGATCGGGACACTGACGTAGGAGATGACAATGGCCAGGACTGCTCGACGTTTGGTGCACCACTTCCGGCTCTGGATGGGCCAGCAGACCACGAGATAGCGCCAGACAGCGATGGTCATCGTCAACCACACTGATATCCCATGGCTGACCTGTTTTTTTTTAAAATGGCAAAGCCACAATAACTGATGCGCCAACTATGTGAGAGGTATGGTACCTGGTGAAAACTCTCGTGAAAAAGCTGATATGATGCCCATCCGTATGTCATGGTCCTGTTGCTCGTATGATCCTCGATGCTAAGTACTCTGACCAGTACCGGTACGTAGTCCAGCATGACCAGGGTGTCCGATACAGCCAGAGCAGTCAACACCAGGTTGGTGGTGGACCCCATAGTCTTCTGGTTCAACACAACCACGTTGAGACAGTTGAACACAATACCGAAGATGCACAAAGAGATGGACACCGGGGCATGTACGTGTTCCAAGTACTTCTTCAGCCAGTACACGGCATGTGGACTACAATACTCGTCCACTTCCATCGTGCGACTGCGAATAATGAAACTTCGATGACATAGTGACAATACATGACGTAAGTTAGTTTGCATATTACGTCGATAAATTTTGTGTAGTATACAATTATTGGCATTGATTTGTTGACCTTGTTGGAAGTGCCTCGACCTAATATAGTCCAGACACCCTGTATCCGGTGACCAGTGGTCCGAAAAGAAGGAAGTTATCAATCTGTCACCATATCACGTGCCGTACACAAATGTTACAGTTGATATGTCCGCTTCAGTCGCAGAAATACTAATTAAATGACAAAATAAAGTTTGTCCGGAGCGAGTCATCACCGCATGTCCACATAGTACCACTACCCACACATAGATGGCGCTCTCACTACACTGCCACTCTCAGGGTTGTGCTAGGTAGTGGTACAAAGTTGAGGTGATGACTCACCCCGGACAAACAGCCGATTAGTAGTGTAATAAACACTTTGAAATCTGCCGAAAGTTGGCAACACTGTTTGTCCGGGATGAGTCATCACCACATGACCACATAGTACCCCTACCCACACATAGATGGCGCTCTCACTACACTGCCACTCTCAGGGTTGTGCTAGGTAGTGGTACTAAATTGACGTGATGACTAACCCCGGACAAACAAACAGACAGACGATAATAGTATTATGATAAGGTTAGAAATGACAAACATACACTGATATCATGTTATTCGGAAGTTGATGATCGCCCCGGACAAACAAACAAACAAACAAACGGACAAACAGACAGACAGACAGATAGACAGACGATTGGTTTTATGATAAGTTTAGAAATGACACAAAAATACACTGATTGACATATAATGTATTATTCAGCAGTTATTTACAAAAGGTTATCAAAATATTAGTTATAAATATGGGGTTCAACCTTTGACCTCGAAGGTCGTGGGTCACTTGCAATGTCTCAGGAAAAGAAATGAACGTCTTTTCATTGACGCGACAAAAACTTTTTCTGGCTCTTTTCCGGCCGGAAAATTGCTTGCTGGCGATTGTGCAACCGGATCTTTGACCTTCGAAGGTCGTGGGTCACTTTGCAAGGTCACACAGGAAGAGAACGAACATCGCGATACTTAAGGGTCCGGTTTTCATTTTCACGGGCTCTCTGTGAAATCCGTGAAAATGAAAACCGCGCTTCCCCATGGACTTTTTGAGGTGGGGAAGCGCGGTTTTCATTTTCACGGACTCTGTGAAATCCGTGAAAATGAAAACCGCGCTTCCCCATGGACTTTTTGATGTCTGGAAGCGCGGTTTTCGTTTTCACGGACTCTCCGTGAAATCCGTGAAAATGAAAACCGCGCTTCTCCATGGACTTTTTGAGATGGGGAAGCGCGGTTTTCATTTTCACGGACTCTGTGAAATCCGTGAAAATGAAAACCGCGCTTCCCCATGGACTTTTTGATGTCTGGAAGCGCGGTTTTCGTTTTCACGGACTCTCCGTGAAATCCGTGAAAATGAAAACCGCGCTTCTCCATGGACTTTTTGAGATGGGGAAGCGCGGGTTTCATTTTCACGGACTCTGTGAAATCCGTGAAAATGAAAACCGCGCTTCCCCATGGACTTTTTGAGATGGGGAAGCGCGGTTTTCATTTTCACGGACTCTGTGAAATCCGTGAAAATGAAAACCGCGCTTCCCCATGGACTTTTTGATGTCTGGAAGCGCGGTTTTCGTTTTCACGGACTCTCCGTGAAATCCGTGAAAATGAAAACCGCGCTTCTCCATGGACTTTTTGAGATGGGGAAGCGCGGGTTTCATTTTCACGGACTCTGTGAAATCCGTGAAAATGAAAACCGCGCTTCCCCGTGGACTTTTTGAGATGGGGAAGCGCGGTTTTCATTTTCACGGACTCTCTGTGAAATCTGTGAAACTGAAAACCCGCGCTTCCCCACCTCAAAAAGTCCATGCTGGGGAAGCGCGGTTTTCAGTTTCACGACCTCTCAGGAGTGGGGAAGCGCGGTTTTCATTTTCACAGATTTCACAGAGAGGCCGTGAAAATGAAAACCGCGCTTCAGCATTGTTGACAACACTTTTCTGGCTCCTTTTCCGGCCGGAAAATGGTGCAACCGGTCCTTATGCACATCACAAGGGAGTGTTGGACTCACTCTTCGAAGTCTTCCTTCCGTACAATATCCTTCTGACAAACAGTTCTTTAAAAGTCTCGCGAAACTCCTTGCTCATACAACAGTACAGCACGAAGTTCACGGCACAGTTGACCAGCACCAGAAGTTCCAGTACGGGAGTCAAGTACCTGTAACAAGTGAAGAAGTGCCCTCCCAAGATACCGGTCAGAAGCTCAAGTATCCCTTGAGGAAACTCGGTGATCAGGAAGAAGACCAGGACAGTCAGAAGCATCCTCGTTGTCCGGTCCATCTGATGTTCCGCGTGTGACCGATGATCGTTGTTCACTAGGGACATTTGACGTTTCTTGGCTTCCAGGAGGACACCGACCAATCGCAGACTGAGTATGGTCAGTGCCACACATGGTACGAGCCTTGCAAAGACACCGAGTGTCCAGAAGGTGACCATGTACGTCGCTGTGCTGGACATCCCCTCGTAGTCGTACGCTACTGAGCTTCTTCGTACGTCGTATGTGACCGTACCGTTGTTCTCCTCCGTGTATATCTGGTACGTCAGATACGTCGGTATGCAGAGGATCAGGATCACGATGTACCCGGCCAGTACAGCCAGTCTGGCGTGTCGTCTGGTGCACCATCTCTTGCTACTGGTCGGTTTGCATACCACAAGGTACCGCCACACTGCCAGCATCACCGTCAGACAGATGGATATGATGTGACAGGCCTAGAAAAATGTAAGTTATAGTAACTTTTAAAAAATTCATGTACAGTACCGGTGATCATACCGGATGGAAGCTGTGATGAAAGATCTCCATGAGTGCCCATGAGTATGTGGACTTGACCCCCCATCGGTCCTGTCCGAACCAGATGAAGATGACCGAGTACGGCATGTAGTCCAGCATGACCAGGGTGTCCGACACGGCCAGTCCGGTCAGAATGATGTTGGTGGACGACACCATCCGTCGCTGGTTGAGCACCACGACGTTCAGTACGTTGGACACTATCCCTGTCATGCACACCACAAGTGAGAGGTACCCATGAGCTTCATTCAGGTATGGATCCAGCACAGACTTAAAGTGGTGTCCGCAGTAGTAGTCCTCCATGTTTGAAGAAACGCTGCAAAAATTTTCTTTCGTGGGGTTTACCATGACCTTGTACGTCGTCGTTTCCTCTCTGTACTGGGCCGACAATCCGGCGTAACCCACATCCACTTTCCTGGATTGAAATCAACGTATCGAACTTTCCTGAAAGTAATGCGGTCGGACGAACCCCTGCAAACAACGTTGCGTCAGTATAGCCACGCACATACGACGTCATACCGGTGACACAGCCGGATGTCAACAACCATTACCCATCGCAAAGCACACTCCTGACACTCTCAGGGTCGGGCCAAGTAGTGGTACTACCTGGAAATGGCCGAGGTGATGACTCGCCCCGGACAAACAAACGAGACAGGCAGGCTGGCAGGCAGGCAGAGAAAAATAGATAAACAGACTATCAATCAATTAGAAAAATAACTAATTAATTAATTAATCAGACAGACAAATCGATAAACAGACAATCGATCGACAAATCAATCAATCAGAAAATAACCAATTGATTAACTAGAGAGACAAATATGTTAACAGACAGTCAATCAATCGATAGATCGACCAATCGATCAGAAAAGAACCAATTGATTAATCAGATAGACAAATCGATAAACAGACAATCGATCGACTAATCAATCAATCAATCAGAAAATAACCAATTGATTAATTTGACAGACAAATATGTTAAAAGTCAATCAATCGATAGATCTACCAATCAATCAATCAGAAAATAACCAATTAATTAATTAGTTAGACAGACAGACAGCAGACAGACAGACAAGTAGAAAACAGACAGCCAATCAATCAGAAAAAAACATATTAATTAATTAATTAGACAGACAAGTTGAAAACAGACAGCCGATCAATCAATCAATCGATAAAAAATAACCCACTAATTAATTAATTAATTAGACATACAAGTAGAAAACACAGGCAATCAACAATCAATCAGAAAATAACTAATTATGTAATTAATCAGACAGACAAATTGATAAACAGAGAGTCAATTCATCGATGAATCAATCAGAAAATAATTAATTAGTTAATTAATCGGACAGACAAATAATTAATTATTGATCGATCAAACAGACAAGTAATAAATTGATCCATCCATCCATCAATCAATCAGACAAGTAGACAAACAAAAAGACAGACAGACAGACAAATCATAATGAATCGATATATATCCATCCAACAATCAATCAATCAATCAATCAGTTGAAGACGTCTTTATTAATTATTGTGCACTACAACAATCATGATTGTTTGTTTCCATTGTCAACATGATCCTCCTGTTGTTCCTGCTCTTCCGCTGTCTGCGTCTCCTGTTGACCATCTTCATCGGGGTCTACCTGGAAGTCCCTGGCGACGGACTCTTCGTCTGCCAGCAGCTTCATCTGCTGGAGCCTCTCCTTCTGATGTCTCTTGAAGAACCCTGCTTTGGCCAGAGCCATGATCAGGAGCAGGAGGGACAGCAGCCCTCCGGAGACGGACACCCACAGCACCCACTGCTGGACAGGCTCTGCCCTGGGTGGGGCCAGCACCTTCGTCCAGGCCCGTGTGGCGTTCGTCCACTTCAGTGCTTCTGTCCGGTCAGTTGGGGGATCAGGAGACACTATGGTGGCTCGGGACATGGTGATCCACAGAGCCTCCTGGGATCCCCTGCGACCTTCGATCAGTCTGCCTGACGGGGATGGAACGAAACGGATACGTTCACACGAGACACCAAGTGGCCAGACATCATACGCTGAGTAGTATGATGATTGCATTCAGTACTACATACCGACAGTTGACACGGTGAGGTTCATCGTCAGTGTGACTGTGACCAAACTCCTCGAATCCATCTCTCCAACGTCGCACGCGTAGCTGGTGCATATGGCGCCGAAAGAGGAGCAGTTGAACAGACGGGTGTCGTTGTCGTAGTCTACTTTGAGTGTCCCCCACTCTTCCTCGGGTACCGGTGCCGGAATGTCGTCAGCGAGGCACGTCACCGGCTGGTTCCCCAGACTCCCTTCCACAGCCAACGTGGTCAGATTCACGTAGTAAACCTGCTCGTCGCCAATGGTTGATCCGACAGGTATCCACAGCCGGATCTGCGTAAGTAACGTGGAGGTGGTCCCTCTGTTGGTCACCTGAAAATGCTGGGTCATCGTGACCTGCCTGGTTGCCTGTTCCTTGTCTTTCGATATCGATGGCAGGGACACTCCGCGACTGGGGAGGCTGAAAATACAACATTTATGAAGTTCAGACCAATAAGTGGAATGATCTTTACTATGGGGAGGGAAAAGGGAAAATATTACAAGGAAAATTTAAGCATGGTCAAACAGAAACAAGTGCGGAAAAAAAGTTTGTGGCCAAAAAAAAGCGTGGGCAAAGAAATATGCGGGCAAAAAAAAGCATGGGCAAAAAAAAGCGTGGGCAAAAAAAAGCGTGGGCAAAAAAAAGCATGGGCAAAAGAAAGCATGGGCAAAAAAAAGCATGGGCAAAAAAAAGCATGGGCAAAAAAAGCGTGGGCACGGAAAATATTCGGCCAGAATGGGGGAACAGTTATATTGCAATAGCTGCTAGCTGCTAACCAGTTATTAC
>JYFJ02005450.1:0-24951 GCA_000934665.2 Catajapyx aquilonaris
CAGCATCAATCGCTACCTGTAAACAGTGGCAACGCACGTGGCAACGACAGAAAGAACGCTAAGCACTCTCCACATGCCGATGTCCGAACACGCCCAGCTGCCAGGTAATGCCAAAGTCGTTGTTTACACTTGTTATATGCTATTGTGTCCAGCACTGTACTACATAAACTGTATAGTTCCTGCCTGTTATGGGGAGGGGTAACGTCTCGGCTTGCTGAGTGAAAGGCCCCAGGTTCGATCCCCGCCTGGGGAACTTTCCTTTCACCTGCGTCAGGAGGGTCTCTGACCTGCACCAAGGAGGTGTCTGGCAACCTAACCTCCTGGGGCACATGACCCCTTTACAGACCTTGCACTTGCACCACATGTTCCCTCCTCAAAAATCCCTATCCTTACCCATGTCCCTGTCTCCTTGCATCGGTGAGCGAAGAACTGATGGTGGTGTGCCACCCCCCTAAAAAGGCTCCGCCTTAGCACGGGGTAACAAAAGGAAAGAAAGTTCCTGCCTGTTATTATCACGTTTTAATCATTAAGATGCTAATATGGCCTTCACGTTATCAGGACTTGGAACAACATTAAATTTTCGAATATGATCAGTACAAATTCGTGCGTGTTGTTCCTAACCTGACTATACCTGAAAACTGTTTGGTGGAAAAAGAAAATAAATATGTGCCGAAAAGTCATACCAGACTACACTGGTTTTCATATTTCAAGGCGACGTGCATTGAATTAGAACATTGTCCTCGACAGTCTCTTTCATTTAATGCAACGACGATGAAGTGAAAAAGCAATTTCTTCCGCCAAATGTGTCTTGTACTTTCTGGAGAACTATATCGCATGCTTCTGTGGCTGGAAAATGTGACGAGGGAGGGGGCGAGGAATCAGGAAATGAAGCATGTCTGTCACGAAGCAAGCCCCACATCACTTGCAATCCGGTTGGAGACATTGACATGCGTGGGCGGATCTCACAGAAGACACACTCGGAATGGATTTTTCTCCATTTGAAGCCAACATTGAAGGTAGCTCAGGGGATCAGCTGAACCCAACTGGTAAAAAATTACTTCTATTTTTTTTACATTTTCAATCTGCATGGTGTTCATTTCTGGTTATTTTTTTGTATTTATTCAGGGCAGGTTTTGTTATCTAAGGCCAATCATGGCAAGATATGCCTGAATTATTTTTTAATCATATTTTATGAATAGAGTCCGGATTTTTAGGCAAATGCCTATTTAGTTTCTTAGCAGTTGGGATGGTTTTGTGAAGGGATTTATCCGTTTCATAAGTGCAGGATGTGGAAAATGTAGGTTTTATAGTGCCTAAAACACACTGCCTATTTAAGTGCCTAGATTTGAGTTTTTCGTGCCTATTTCGGGGGTTTTCGTGCCTAAAAATCCTGCCTCTATTTATGAACAATTGAAGTGAGAACTAACAATTATTGTACAAAGTTAAACCCGATTCCTTCAATGCCAAATTTTCAGCCGAACATTAGTGGTTGAAAACCCTTGGTATTATAGGTATTGTGGGGGCTGTAGAGATTATTAGCAAAACTTGTACTTTAAAGAAAGCCTCCTACTTGTTTTTCCCTCTGTGCACATAATTCTTTCTGCAAATCCGAGCAGTGCAAGTGAGATCCAACCCCGTGGATTTTGTGGTTTCTACCCTCCTCAACAACACCACATGACCCCACTGCCCTTTCTCCGAGAGCTCCAGAGCAGACTAATTTCCTCCCGTTGTAGGCTCTACTTGGAAGCGAAAACAATGTAATCCCACTAATGAGCCAGGCACTGCTATACCGCCGAAAATAATTGGACGCTTCCTTAAAAGTCTCAGATATTGCCAATATGTTGACTGCCGGGTGTTTACACTTGGGAGTGTATTGGTGGCGGTACCCACCGCCACTGGAAAGTTATTCAAACTAGTTTGCACTTGCTGATCCCAGAATATGTGACAGGCCGAGTTTCTGGGGCCAATAAAATCCGTCAATTTATCGCATTCCAGGAATTGCCGAAGCCATCGGAAATTACGACCACCCCCTCTCCTCAACCAAGATATATTGGACATTATAGCCTCCCATATTTCACATGATATACGACAAGGTTTGTCCCCCCCCCCCNNCCCCCCCCCCCCTCCTTCTCTACACTACCCCCAACACCCCTTGGAGATCAAGCTATGTGGAGAGAGGTGGTGGCTTTTTTTTCCCCAGCAACTACTTGACATGTTCTTAGGGGGTGCCGATATTGTGCTATTCGTCAAAGGCTTTTGTAAGTCGAGGCTTGTGGAAGGTGCTGACGTGTCCAGCCACTTGGAAAGGTAAATCACCTCCTTGACCCCACCGGAGGATGTTGTCATCTGGCTAATGGGAACGTTTTCTGCCAACGAAACGTGACCTGGATTCCTACAGAGACGGGACTTATAATTTATACAGTACGGTTACGTATGGTACATGAAATGACCCGTCACAGTGCCCTGCACCATGCTTTTACACTGCATCGCATTTGTGAACCAGGCCTTTCTCGCATACAAAACAGGAACTATGCCTAGTAATAGTTCATTCTTCGGTCAGATTCTGTATTGTAATCGCATTCCAAAATGGCCGCCTCCCGGCTTTAGGCTTCTGTAATACGTAATTTCTCCATCACGTGGAAACGCTTCAGTTCTTTCTTTGTTGCTTGATTTTTGCCATTTTATCTGGAAGGGACATGGTGGTACAGAGGGGGCAGACTAGCTTACATTACACCATAAATGGATCATAAATTCACCTCTCACAATGGCAAGCGCCGTATTAAAATTTTGTGATTACAGTGGGGAGGGGGTCATGAACTATAGACTGGCAAGAAACTTGGCGCGTTCACGATTTGCATGCAATACTAGTGAGGTTTGGCAGACTTGACAAATGTAATTTTACACACCGACACCCCCTGCATAATTACATCGGTGGGCAGGAGGAGGAATAAGTTCACGCCCTGTAGGTCAAATTTATTAGCTGCTTCAATTTGCACAAAACGTATTGAAATTACCCGTTGGACAAAAAAAATCATACATCACAGCTGCAAGCATAAAAATTAATTTATGTACAATGGACCCTATCGAAATTTATTAAACCCATCATTGTTTCCCAAATTGCCTATTTGATCACGTAAAATTATTAGCAACCACATGCCACCTTTATTACAAAAAAAGGGCGTTCCAGTGTGACTACCACGCACAATTGCATCCACCCCCAACTGCATTTTGGTACCTGCTTGGTAAACCCAGCAGGTAGTACGAGGCCAGAATCCCAAGAAGTGAACTCTGTCCTCTCCTCGCTCTGTTGGGTTGTTCTCCTTTATTGCAATGCAATGCCTGCTCGCAAACAACGCTTGGTTGGCTAGGAAACGCGTCAATTTTCGCCCCACAGTTTCGATTCCAAGTGAGATAAATGTCCACTGGCATTGTCCCCAACACACTTCCCGATTAGACTATCTTTGGCAGGGTGACTAGAGCGGGGGTGGAAAAGTAAGCTCCGTCCCATAAAAAGGAATGTGAGTCCCTCCCTACCAGCTTCACAAGAACCATCTCCTTAATTTAGAATTACGGGCTTGAATTTCCGACCGCACCATGGCCTGTCAGGCACGTTTGCAATTGAAAAGCACCCTCATCCTGCCCCCACTGCTATATGCAAATGTTGGAGCCCCAGTCAATTTTCCCGAAGGACCAAGAAATCAGTCGTGTTTGCTAACAAAAATGTGAGCAGATGGTGGAGAAAGAGAGTAATTGCGTTATATTAGTTCATAACGAGCGAGTGTGGGTCGATATTAGCTAAATGCTTTTGGTAGGGGGGGATAGGACCAGGTTGAAAAATCACAAGAGGTTGTTATTCGGTTGACAAATCTTGGGCCCATTCATTATGCGGGTTGCTAATCTCCGGCGATATTTTAAGTCGGATTTTCTTTTGTGGAGACCAAAGTCGCAGTGCAAAGATGGGGAACGAGAGCCATTAGGAAGCGTATTTGTTGGCACGCAATTACAGACGCGGGAGATTGAGGATTTCTAGCCGGAACGTCTTCCCCTCTGGGTGAGTGACGTAATTTATGTGAAGATCTCTCCATGTCATTGTTATGTGGCTAGATAGAGATAGTATCTGCCAAAGCAATTTCCATTTTTGTGTTTTTATAGCAGTCTTGAATTGTTACCTTCACGCATTTTAGGAGAGGAATGCTAGAATTTATAGCAGGCTTCATAACTCAAACCATGACATATAATCTGACTTTATAGTCACAAACCTTCAAGGTCGCCATCTGATATTATATCCAGATAATTAGCACCATCTAGACAGTTCAAAAATGCAACAGGGTAAGTGATGCCACAGTCCTGTTTGCAATAATAAAGCGCCTAGGGCACCAGAGTAAGGGCCACTTGTTTCCTGCACAATAAATGTCTGGAGATACCCCCCCAGGCGATTCCTATAGATTATTTACAGCTCATGTGCATCGTTTAAATGTATTCATGAACGTAACGTTCTGCTGGGAATTTAGATGCTAATTATTTTTTTTTCCTGGGTCCATGTTCCACCCGGATTTTTCCGGCTGCATTTCATGTCTTTTGTTCGAGGCCGGCCGAAACTTTTGCTTCCCACCAACAACTCTGTTTTTCTGAGGCCATTTTACCGGCTACAATGGCAACAAGTCCCATATATTATCGAGAACTTACATGGCGACCGGAGGGGGTAAAAAAAATGAAATAAAAAGAAGCTGGGAGTCCAAATTGGATGGGACGGAATCGCGTGGCTTTGCCGAATCTTGCCAAAGAAAATTTGAGACGTATCTAATTGAATAGGGTCTAAAATATAGCCGATATAGGTTGGGGAACCGGACGAAATGTTTGTCTCACCAACTCATTCGTTATGGGATTTTTCTTTCCCCTTTCCCCCCAATCCATTGACCTGGAAAGTGCCAGCAATTTTTCTGTACGTTATCTGACGTTTTGCCGCCAGCTACACGTGCCGATATTACGGTACCTATAATAGCAAATGTTGGAAGAATTGCTTTAGAAAGTAGTTATACCCGTATATGGAAAACCAAACTTGATATTCACTCTTTATGTTTCTCTTTTTTCTGGTAGTGTGTTTTGCTTTTGCAGTTCATATAACAAGAGCGATACAGGGTAACCACCTTGTATATCGTGAGTATACAGCCATACATACAAGTCCGATTATGGCGGTTTTGAGTTATGTACATCACTAAATTTTTTTAAATTTTAACCGAAGGCTGGTGTAGTGGTTAAGGCGACCGACTGCTAATCGGGAGGCTCTGAGTTCGATTCCCGGAGCCGGCGATTCTGACCCAGGTTAACTGTGGTTTTCCATGGTCCCCCCAGGATAATTCCGAGGTCGCTTCCGTATAATAGGCCACAGCCGCTTCCTTCCTTCCCTATATCCTTGGCCCCGTCCTCCCTCCCCTATATGCCTCATCGCCTTAGTTGCCTCGGCTTCCCCTTAATAACCACTAAGTAGCATTTTTTCTGCTCTATTGACTGGTGAAGTCCATTTAGTCCTAACGATTCATAATGAGCCAACAATAAGCCAGGATTATTTTGCTGCCTTCACCAGCATGTCTACCATATTCTCTCGGTATAGGCTACCATTCTCTCTTCCAAAATGAAAAACTTTTAACTTTGAAGTAGGCTTATATGCGACCTTGAACATGGCAACAACATTAGGCGACTAGGCCTGACTGCCTGTAGACATTCAATGAAAGGTTTAAGGTTGAAGCAAATGGCTGATGTGGTGACGGAGGGAACTGAACGCACAATAAAAGCAATTCCGCCAACTTTTATAGCCGGTTGTATACAAGAGCGACGGCAGGGGAGCTAGCACGTGTATCGAATGAGCCCGCAAACGACTCGATGCGCCCCTTATTTTGAAAGCTCTAGGCCCAGCTCAAGTCCTAGGTAGTGTCACCTCACTTCTCACGAAACTATTTCGCTGCTGAAAAATGTCCATCATGAGGACTCAAAGGTGATTCTCACGTTGATGAGCGACGCATGTCATTTGAGGCAGATAAAACCGACAGGTGGCGTGCCACAAGTCCCCTCAGCGCATCTTCAGGAAACTCGGTTATTTCGGAAGCACCCTATTTCCACGATAGTTTCCAATTTGTGCGTGCTGGTGCATGCCTCCTGGCCGAATTCCGATGAAGAAACGTAGTGCTTACCACAGGAAGCCGTCCCTTGATGGGAAAAGTGGTTGCCTGACGACTTCCGCTCCGCCATTGTCTCTTCCAACCTCCGCCCACGGATAGTAAAAAAAAAAAACCTTAATTGCTCATCGTTTTCTTGCTGGAGGATATCTACGGTCAGAAAAGGCCAATCACGTTCCCACCTTCAGCCCACGACCCCAGTCATTTTTTTCAAAACCAAGGCTATTGAAAAGTACTTTTTTCAGGGAGTTTTGGTGGTTAGAAAAATCCACCCCCTTTAATACGACAATTCGGCCATTCTTTTCTGTCCAAACCATATGCACGGACTTTTTATTTATGGAATTTATTCGGCTCACTAGGCAGAGAGAGCTACGGGGACAAAGGATGCTTCCTGAATGTGAAGTAAAATAAAATATAAAGAATTGCTGTCCAGAATTCCCTTCGAGAATTTGTGGATCAGAATGATGGAGCGGCGAACAGATTTATCTAGCACACACTATATATAACAATAGCACTTTTGAGCCCTTTGCATAGCGTTGCCTGTTGTGTGTTGTTGTTGTTTTTTTTTTGGGGGGGGGGGGGTCCTTTTAATAACCATAGTTGTATGCAGTGTGCTCGCAAAATCAAATTTTGAGGAGGCTTATAATTGGATCGTTATCCCTCTTCAATCTTGGAAAATGTATTGACAAGTGCGACATTAAAGTAGATAAGTGCTCTTCTAAACAAGAGACGTTGGCTGGCTAGAGAGCACCCCTCTGTTGGTAAATAATAGCATCGTGCTCAAAGTTTGAAAGGTCATTATGGAGGGGGTGAAAGCAGCAATAGGGTAATTTCTGCCAGTTTTATGGTTCAATTAAAAGAAGTTTCAAAAAAATATCTTGGGGGTTATATTTAGCTAGAGTTGGAAAGGCTGGATTGGAATAATATGGTAGTGATGTTACGGGTACCCGAAATTTTTGCTACAAGCCCTAGCAATAAATCTCAAACGCCCCTGTTTATCGCGTCACGTGGCCGGATTCCACTCCCCCACTCCCACCCCCCATTCCCACCGTGTAATGAATTAATAAACAAAGCTTCCCATCCCGTGGAAATTCCTATCGGGACCAGCTACACTTTCTGTGAGCTTTGATATATGGGGCCATTGCGCTATCAATTCAGGCGCTATCCTACTAAAACCCCTCCCTCTNCCCACTTCTTCGAATCCGACTCGAGGTTACTATTTCACCTCCCCAAGAAAAAAAAGAAAAAAGAAATGCGCATGATTGGTTCGGTGTGAGCGAGGAAGAGCTCATCTCTCCTTCTATTGCATTCACACTCGCCTAGTTTGTCAGTGGCATAGGGTACCGCCGCTTCTGGTATGGATCAAATTCGTGGGCCAATGTATTCAGAAATTATGCATTCTAATTGTGAGGAAGTTCGCGTGGACCGTAAAAAGTCCCAACATTTGGTCATGGTAGGGTACCCTGGGGGAGAAACTTTCGCCCTTCCCTGTGAACATGTGGACAGCTCCATCTGAAATTGACGTTCTGTAAAATTTTCCATTACGAGGGGCATGGGCGAAGGTGACCCATCCCTTATCCTGTTTGGGGTGGAGAAGGCTGTGTTTTGATCCAGATTCCGATACTTAGATGCCTATAAAAAAATAAAAATAAAAATCCGTGGAGAGTCAGAGAACGTTGTTTAGTCCATGTTCCAGGATTTGTTATGCCTCGTTGCATGGTTTCCTGAAATGAAACTTAATGAAATGAAGCCTTCCACTCACTGGTCAGTACAATTTAGGGGACAGGTATGTAGCGTGACTCTGTTTCATTAGGACCGTAATGCGCCAAGTCAGGCGAAACATGAATTTTAGAAAGTGATACAATTTTAGAAATATACAGTTGAGTAATTCTACTGGAAAAGGTTGGTGTAACAAGAACAATCCATTTCTACAGGATCAGACGAGAAGTTGTTGGAGAGGGTACCGGTGCCATAGCCCAAGTGGGCCTTTCACTGCCGCGCCATCAGACGAGAAGTATCGAACAGAAAAATCGAGGGTCCTAGAGGCAAAACTATATCCAGAAAAAAAGAGTCCTTTGAGACGCCGGAAAGGCCTGTGATCACAGCACAAAATGACATTCAGGCTGAAAGAAGAACTCTTGCTGTACCGTTTCGAGCTTCTTTGTCCTACGTATTTCAGCGTAGGGGAAGCGATTCCGAGTCAAACTTTCTACTCTCGGGATTTTGCCTCTCTGCACCTTCCTGATACTGCATATTGGAGTATATTGGACGCACCAATCATCTGCCTGACGCATGTTCTTCTTTTCCGAAGCAAAAGGCCCTTCTGTACGGAGTGTTGCGGATGTCGCAGGATAAAGGTTGGTTCGGGCGGTTGGCAATTAACCGCCAGAGTGTGTTGATGTGTGCTACATACCCCCTTACTAAAAACTGCAGAGTATGGCTCAGTAAACGTATGGAGCTGTCTGTATCGTGTGTATGCTTCTATGGATTTCTACATTACAGGGTGGTTCATTTCCCAAGTTTCCAGTTTTCGAGGGGCATTATTGGTGAAGGTATGAGTTTTTTTTACTCCAGTAACTACGTAGTTCAAAGGGAAGCTACAGCCATGATAAGCGAACATGGCTTTGTTGCTGCCCTGGAAGGTAGGGTAAACAATACATAACGTACTTCCTTTTGAACTGAGGAATACCCTGCTTCTCTGCTGTGGTCCATCACAGCATCATTGAATCTATTCAATCCCGACCCTTTGCAGTCGATAGCCTACAAGGTGTAGATTATAGTTGTCATAATATGGTCCCCATTATATTTAAAAAATTGTATGTAAAGTGTTGGATCAATTTCACGACGAATGTTTTTAAATCTTTTACCACTAAGCACACAAGGTGGCACGGGGTGGTTTATTTGGTTTATGTAATATAGACGGTACTTCCAGGTAGATCTTTACAGCGCTCTTTTTACTTTGAATATTAATATGCTTGTTATTTTTTTCTCTTAAGCATTATAAAACTCTCTTGCTGGCAATGTTCACCTCTTTTTGAACGTATTTTAGGAAATATTTTTACGACGTAACCCCCCGAATCCGATCCAATAACCATATACCAAAGCAACATCTGCTCTAACCCTGCAAATGTCCACATTCTCACATAGGCAGTCGACACCCCCCTTTGTTTCGGCCTACTCTTCGGAACCAAAGTGCAGCCAACTCTTTCCATCATGTTATTTAAAGCAGGAAGAAAAACCTTTCAGAAGTGGAAAGTTCCTTTTGTGATCATTCAAGCGGCAGGATCTCAAACTCCCCTCCACCCCCGCCCTCTCTCTCTCTCTCTCTCTCTCTCTCTCTCTCTCTCTCTCTCTCTCTCTCTCTCTCTCTCTCTCTCTCTCTCTCCAAATTGGCATTACAGAGGATCCATTATCCGGGTATGGAATATGCCCCTACCCTCCCTCCTGATAATTATTGCTCTCAAAGTGCATCCCTTTTGGAAGTCAAGAACGTAGGGGAGTCCATCACTCTTACGCACTTAAGCACTGTTTGTAAGCCACGTGTGCTGGAGTGTCAGCCGATTCTATTAGGACCACACGCATTTTGCGCCACCCATTCGTATGCGTATAGGACTAGGGACGCAAAAAAAAAAACTATAGCCCTGAAAGATGACTCTGGCAAATGAACATCTGTCGGCTGACGTCCACTCTGTTACATTGAATTAGTCAGGTACAGTCCAGGTCTATAGTAGTTCATGTAGTGCATTGTAGGGAGGGGGGGAAAAACTGTGGGTTATGTTGAAGCAGGCGTATTTTTGCCGACAGGGTTGTTAAATGAAGAACGTCCTGGGGAAAAAAACTCGGGGTGAGGCATAATGGCGTTTTCATGCATTCATCACTATATGCTCACAGCCTAGTGAAAGTGAAAGATGATTTATTGCTTGCGGAGCACCCGAATGGTGAAACTGGGGGTGCTCCATGCAGCAGACGTAAAATAATGTCGGTAGGCTATGTGCATTTTCTGGCGTCAAATTGAGTGTACATTCCTTTATTTAGCATAGTTGCGAACGCGACTAGTCAGCGTTATGTAGAATGATTATCAACATTTGCATAATAACAATATTTAGATAGCCACATTTGTTATAGAAAACTTTATGATTAAACATGTATACGTAGCATGTATACAAACACCTATATCGCCTAGTCCTCACTACATAAACACGTGCAATAGCGGTGATTTGTATGGCAATAATAACAGCAACAATTGAAATGCAAATGTCCCTTGCGTGCCCCTATGTCCCACATTCAATGTAGCACCTGGGACAAATGACAAAGGGTGCTATTCTAATGATTTACAAGTCGGAAATGATGTATGTTTACACAATGCAGTGTTATCTCATTACGAAACTTTTGAACAGGAACTTGTTCTCCGGAGTAGTTCCTGATCGATTGTATTCCCTCGAGTGTATGCTACATAATATAACGCTTGGGATTTTCGCTCTCACATTGATTAGTTGATCATGTAAATGTCTCTCAGTTCGGGGACAAAATTTGCATCAAACTATTTTTTGCTGGGTTTTTTGATGCTATTCATGAAATAAATTAATTCTAGATAACGCCACACTTTCTTGTTTCCCCCGAGGCACTGCTGTATACTCTCTAATCGGGAGCCAACTTTGTTGCTGATATGCTCCCTGTCGTGAATTCAGATTTAATATACAACTGGTTATTATGATAAAATATATTGCAAAAAAAGATGTTGGTATCCCTCTCGTGTAGCCTACTGATTGTAATATTTTGACATCACAACTTGCAGGAACAGTTTGGTACCAGCAATACATGGAAACATATTGCAAAAATATCGACACTGAAAACCTCACAGCAATACCCCAGCTCCATGAACGAGCCAACGCAGTCCCCTTTTATACCTAGGGGTCCTAATTGGATTGCTTGTACAGACCGTTATTACCCCAGCAAAAATCGAAACTGTTTGCATATACGTTTGTAGCCTCAAGCATATTCGTTCAAGTCAAGCACCGTACTTCCCCAAGTATCCTGAATTAACAAAAAAAAAACAGCACACACAAAAAAAACGAAACAAAATTCTCTCCTGGAGTCATAATCAGTCTTAATTGGAATATTCCGGTGAATTAGACTGAAAAACTGGTCGCTTTGAAACCCTCTACAAAAAAATATAGTGAACTTGATAATAACCGTCCTCGTCTACAAGCCCGTTTGCAAGTTTTCTTGCCGAGTCTAGATCCAGCGATGTATAAATGATAGGGAGGAAAGGTAATCCCCCAACTCCACCGCCACCATGCAACCTCCCAGCTTTTAATTATGCACCACTTTCTTTCTCTGACAATCCCATTAAGAATAACAGGCGAGTTTTACCCCCCAATTAGCATTGCGTGACAAGTTGAATTTTGTGGACCAGCTAGAAGATTTTGCTCCACAGCAGCACCCGGGTTTCTAGACTACTATTTGGGGCTCAAAGGAGAGAGAAGCTGGAATATGTTACTATCCGACCTCCCTCTTACCCCTATTGTTGTGAAGCAAATATTCGCCAAAAGCAGCATTCCAACACTGGGGACTCATTTCGGCGACCTACATCGTATGGATTTCACATTGTAGCTTCTGCATAGTTCTACCAGTATAGTCGTTTGTGTGTGCGTGTGTATCATAGCGTTACTACCACTTTACACGATGGCGCACAATGTATGTTAGACTTCATAGTTTGTTCAACTTAAGTATTGTGCTAATATTATTCACCGATGAACCGATTGACTTAAATATCCAATTGACTTGTTGTAACATTCAGATTATTTTGTCACTATCCATAAGATGGCATAACCTCATGATTGATTGAGGGGTTTTTTTCTTCTCAAAGACACCGAATTAACTTGCAGTGATGGTTAGCATTATTATGGTTAGCATTATTATGAATAGTGCTTTCATTTCCAGTGTCATGCTGAGAATTTATTTGTCCGTCTTGTTTAATCGCGATGATGAGACGTCTCGGGCGAAGCAATGTTTGCATCGACAAGCTTTGCCTTAACCAGAATTCGCTGCTCATCCCCTTCCTTGTGTACACAGAAGTCCGTGGCTGTTCATATACGAATTTATGTCTCGCTTCTCGTTTAATATGGCACAAAGTTGTGACGAGAGGAGTATATAGATTGTCGGATGTGTACACACTGAGTAGCCTAATACTGGCAGTGGCGACATTGACCTTATTGGACGCTGTTTGTTTTTCACACAGGTTGACACGATGTACGACGCGTGATGAGCAGGATGGCGAAAGTCCGGACCATGAAATCTGCCTATATGCTGGTAAGTAATTAATTTAGTGCTTAATATATGAAAATCGAATTTTGTGAAGCAAGGTATATTTCATCCCATTTCCTGGTCGCTAGTGCCTTTCTTGAATATGCATGCAGTGTTGAATTAAAAAGCATCATGTACCAAACGAAAGCCTAAAGGCCCATGATTTTTTCGGGTAAATTTTTCGCATGGTTCTCCTAGTTTCGGATGCGAAATTCACTCTGTACACTTTTCAAGTGACTAACTTCCAGCTATTTGTGTGCGCTCGGCAGAATATTGAAAAAATAATGGGCAGTACATTTGGATGGTAATGAGCAATTTTGAGCCTTGAATATTGCGGGGGCTTGTGGTAGCGCGACTGAAGACACGGTTAAGTTGAAGGCCCATTTTCTGATGCACAGCGGAAATTAAGCAGCGTGCAAATGAGCCTCCGCTCTTAGTGGGTCCAAGACGATAACCGGCAGCTGATGGCTTTATAAACAACCACTCTGTGCTCATAACCAGAATGAGTACGGTTATTTCAAAAACGGGCTTTGGGAATAGGACCTGAACTGCTCTCATTCTGCAGTTGTCTAGAATGAAGCGCAAGGGGCAGTCCATAAATTACATAAAGCTACTTTTGGCTATTTTCGAGCCCCTGAAACTCACCGTAACTGTCGCAAGACACCCTCGCCACCATAAATTACGTAACTCTGACATCAAGAACCTACGAGCTTGCTTTTATCATCCCAAAACTCAAAATTAGTTACGGCGCCAAAAGCTGAGCCCTACTATTTTGCTGGCCGATCAGAAGATTCAGCAAGAATCTGGATAATATTATTTTCCACCTGTCTGTTAGAAGTGTGGTGGATGCAACGGTAGTCATTTTCTTAGTCCTTTTGTTCCTTGTCTGGGGGAAACCGACAGAGCGTGATGCTCGAATCCTTCCTTGCTTGGTTGCTTCGCCGCCTTCCTTACAAATTGCACATCTGCTTTTGTTGATGCCCCGACTCGAGAACATTGTTCCCCAGTGTGTCGCCTCCTATTCTTCCCACCCCCTTTATAACCTACATGGGACGATGATGGAGGGATTGGACCCAACTATCCCATCCAATCATGCAATCGTTTAAGCAAACCCGTCCAATTAGTGTTAATAATGTTGAGGATTCATCACGTAGTCCAAGTTAGTTTCACAGGGACCCCGTTTCCCACTTGGAACTAGTTTCAACCTTTGTCGATAAGTCGAGTCGCCCACTTCCTCATATGCAAATGTAGAGTAAAACTCCCATTTGAAATTCGGCTCGCAAATTCAATTTGGGCGTCCGAACCGGACGTCATCTTGCTGAACCTGCTTCAACTTGTTCCCTGGCCAATCGTGCGCGTCTTGCAGTAACAGTGTTAGCGTATCAGTTTCAGGAACACCGCAACTGATTTGTGTAAGTGGACCAGTGGAGCAAAAATAACAGTTTTATCCTCCCTCGAGTCGAGCAGGCTGCCTCGTTTCGACCGATAACGCTCTTTGGCTCTAATGAATGCATCCTTGATGAATTCCTGTCTTATCTGTTTGGGGAGGGAGAAATTCCGCCATTTTTAGCCCGGTTCACTGGCTTCTAGAGGGAACTTTTAAAGGGGGCGCGATTGTTTTATCTCCGGAGGGATATCAACTTTTGTACAAAGCTGTGTGAACCTTGTCACAATTGGCACCGATTTTAGCCAGCAATAAAGATAGCAGGTCGCTTTGTCTGCTGCATTGCATGAAAGGGTAAATACAATACATGCCAGGATTATCCGTTTATTGTTAGGGTCATTATGGGCCCCATTCTTGCGAACTCTGTGGTCATATATTTAAACCCTGGCAGCTGCTGGTACTGTATGCAAAAATTCGGACAAAGGTGTTCTGGATTGTCCGAAACTTTCTTTGGCCTATAGTACGTACTAAATGAAGGGTTACAGGCATGCCCTGAGGGTAGACATAATCAAAGACAGTGAATTGAGTCGGTTGTGAGTCAGTGGTGATGGCTCTCCAGTGCTCTCAGACAAATCAAACAACTCTCCAGATCCCCTTTGCTGCTCCCTACATCACTCTTCGGAGTGACCTCATTGCCGGTGCGGTATAAGCACGCATTAACTTCCTGCTGTGCACACAGAGGGAGGCGATAACTACATTGAGTAACGACTAACGAGCGGAATCTGCTGACAAGATGTCGAGTTTGCGAAAGGCGCTGGACGGAAGTGTTTTGGCAGAGAGCAACGTCAGGAGAAGAGCCTGTCTCCACACGGCTTTTGTCAACAATAAGACCATCAGGAAGAGCTTATTTGCTGGCAGAGAGCTACCAGAATCCATGAACTTGCTGGTCCAAACGTTTTGCTAAGGCCATGAACCCTCTACTGCCACGATATCGCACGCCCCACTTGAGCCTGGGGTCGAAGAACAATTTGGGCTTTTTGTTCCAGCCAGGGAAATGTTTGTGACACAAAACTAAGATCCCCCCGTATGCCGCATGTAATTTCCCAGAAGAGAGAAAGAGGGAGAAGGGAGTGTCTGAGACAGGTGTATACAGTAGGTAGGTTGGCAGTTGGATGGGGACTCACGACGCGAGTCGACTGCCAAGGGATGCTCTGCTGCTGTGCCCACAGACTTCATCTCTTCCGCCAACTGCCTCGGAGACATTTTTCTTTTTCTTTCCGCTGGTGGGTCAGCTCTGCAAATTGCCTTGTCTTCTGGGCTAACGAATGCCAGCCAAGATGTTAGATACAGGATTAGCAATGAACCAGGCGTTGTTTCTTGTCAATAGTCCTATTTGTGTTCAGGAGTGACCTTTTTGGAGGAATGCCTGTAACCCCTTTAACATTTCAAAATTATACATCGAATGGAATTAACAAAGATCTGAAATGCATAGTGATCAGCAGACTTCCGGATATGAAGGTTTGAGTTTCAGTATCCCGGTGCATCTCATTTTTGTAAAAAATAGTAGCTGTAAAAATGGCTCGATCATCAATAAGTAACTCAATTTCGATCAAACTGCACATCGGGTCTTCACATGAACAGTAGGACATGAAAGTAAATATTGTTATGTCAATGCCAAGCTATCGGAGGCATTTGCGTCGCGTAATTCGGCGTGTAGCTACTGACACAAACAAAATGCGGTGTGCATGTCTATATGTACAGTTCGTCCCGGACAAAACCAAGGGATTTGCCCCTAAGCGAAATCCCAACAATGCTGCGGTTTGCACGTGTCAATAACGATTTTTTTTGTACTCTTGACTTATGACCACTTGTGCCTGGACAACTGGCGCCATCCACTGTCCTCCACCCCCACACTTTTTTTCTCATCTTTTTTTTTTGTAAACTGGATCTTGAGTAGGTTCGAATAGCCCCAAATGCGTCCTGATTGAATCCTCTGGAGCCATGCCACCCCCAGCATGGAAACCAATGTGATTATCGGCAGCATTCCGCCTGGATTCCTCTTACCCCTCCCTAGCATTGATTAGTTGATACACATCCCCCATCCTCCCACCCCTGGTTCCCAACACCACCAACCCCATCCACTCTACTGCTAAGGGGTTATACTCTGGATGTGCGCGTGTGTGATGCTCCAGCTCTACAGTTTCAACAGGACGCTCCTAAAGAAGTGCCCACCACGTGTGCTCTTAAACTCCATGGGAAATCAATCCTGTTAGTCATGGCCCCCAACTTCATTATAATTAATTTGGACGTCACTAGAGGACGTCATGGTTAGGTGAACTTTACCCTATTTTAGATTCGGCAGATTTGAAGGTAAACACTGGGGGTATGCTGGGATGTGCATTTTTTAAGTATATGTAGGACGCTGACGTCGATCCAATATTTCTGGCGCATTTTTGTTTCCAGTGCAGAGCAATTAAATCAACCGTGAGAGCGTGTGTGTTTCAATCATTACGCAAGGGTGGAAACAAAAGGCTTTTTTTTTTAATTTTTTGGAAGGGGTGAAGAGGGGGGGGGGCTAATTGGATCACTGTATTCGATAGCGCACATTTTGATGGCAGTGTCGTGTCTCCATGCGAGTAGACGCACGCAATGTCCTTATTTCGTGCCAGCCTTTGGCGACAGTGCCCAACTTTGCGGCAAACGAGCCTCAGCTAGAGGCTCCTACAAGTCTCGACATTGACTCAGAAGATATTTCCAGCCGAAATGTCCTCAGAACCAAGAAAAGGGGGTGCGTTTTTGGCAGTGAGGTCGTACGGTCGAACGTGAGGTAATTAGGTAACCCACTGGAATAATTATCAGAAAGGAACGCCTACAGATTTACTAATTGGAGGGCAATCACCGTGTACTCGTGTAATTAGGGTGTCAGATTATGATGATATGTTAGATGGGTTGTGGGTATAAAAAAAAGGCTGTGTGGTATCGAATGGCAGAGTTCCATCTGGGCTGTGGTCGGGGTATATCGAATGACAGCTACGCAAATTCAGGATGAGACGAGCGGAAAGCCTACATAAGCCCACTTTGATCGAATATGTAATATTGCTGAAAGGGGATAGCATCAAGGTGGGTGCACTTCAATTGAGTTGATCAGATCAATCACTGCTGTTTATAAATGACCAACAGAAATGTGGTACCGGTTTAGAGGGATAGAGGTTTAATCAACCTGAAGCATACTGCTCAGGTCACTCAGATTCAGAATATTTTAGGGGGGAGAATCATAAAATTCCAGAGCTATGCAAATATTAATATATTGAAGTGGATAATTTAAATGGTTAAAATACTGTGGTTCCAGAAAATGGTATGCTCTGAAATGCTACTATTATCGCAAAAGTATATTATTTTAATTATGAGCCTAGTGGGGGCTAACCGGTAACATTCAGCAGGACTGAATTATTTAGCTGGATTTCGCGATTGGACATTAAAATACTTCTCATTACTAATAAATATTTTTAGAAATAAAAAACTTCTCGTGTAAAAAGAGCCTAATCTCTAGGTCAGATGTGTATTTTTGCATGAAAAGAACCTGCTTTCTGCGCTAGTGCAATCCAGTACTATTTTTAGTAATAACATGAATAATAATCTGTAGCCTAATTAATATAAAAGTGCATCTATGATATTTTGGTAACAGCAGGACAAATATGGCATCCACCAAGCTGCCATATTAACTACACCAGCGGTTCCCAACCTGGGGTTCGCGAAGCCTTTTCCGGGGAGTCGCGCGTGGCCGCGGCAATTTTTATAAATTAAAAATTACTGAAATTTTTAAATAATAAAAATTATACACAATTTCATCGCGAAGCTTTTTTTCAACACCTACTAACACTCGGGGAGGGGGGGGGGGGGTTTGCAGGTTACTTGCCTATCATAAAAGGGGGTCGCGCCCCGAAAAAGATTGGGAACCCGCACTGCACTACACCGTTTACACCCGGATAAAAAAGGGTCGAAGGCCTCTTCCATGAAAACTGAATGAATCCATTTGAATCAAACCCGGAAAAGTCGAGCATCACAATTCTGAGCAAACCTATTATTACATTGAATATGGCTATTTGGCGATTAATTTTACGTGGCTCTCAGCCACAGGTTTGAGTTACGAGGTGTTTGCACTGCCGCTCATTGTCCCAAATCACTGCACATGTCGGCACATGTCCACCGAGAGTGAGTGCCCAGAATCGGTATTTTACATGGTGTGCATTCCAGAAGGTGTCGCCGTGTCACAAGCCACCGGACCAATTCACGTTCCTGGCCAACTTGAAATGAACGCCATAATGTCGGACATTTATGCAAATTTGAGTGTTTAATGCATAGGGTGCATTTGATCGCAGCCGGCAATTATTCTTCGGAACTGGTCGGAACGGGGAACCCCCTCTGTAATATGAATCAAACATTCAAAGGGGGGGGGGATGGGGNGGGGATAAACTTTTAGTTGCAGACTTGGGGTGTACCCCCTACTAGCCCTTTCCATCAATCTAGCCCCGGTGTTGCTGACAACTCGACAAGAAGCAAGAAGTGAGAGATAGAGGGGCTTGTAGGGGGAAAATGAGAGAAAAATGGCCACGGTAGGGGCACCGAAATGCCGTGTGCAAAAGCACATTTCCGGAATGGAGGGAGGTTGAGGGGGGTGAGAGGTGGTTGAGATATGCACGCACACCTATCCGGACCCACAGGGGAACACCCTCCTGTACAATGTGAGGGGGACCTGGAGATGAGACATATGGATGACATAGAGCCGGCTGTTTCCTAGATTCCTGTGGGGAGCTCAACCAACGCAGCTTGAATCTCTAGGGCTTATTCCAGGGTTTTTTATTCTCTTTTAGCATAGGTCATAGCTGTGCCAAGCCGGCTCACAATAGCACTAGAGGGACTAGTCGGCCTACACCTTTTCATTAAGTGAATATTAACAACGTTTCAGAGGGCCATTTTTGGTGTAGCTATTACGTACCCTACTGTATACAGAAATTGAAGCGCGCAGGGTGTTGAAAAAAGAGGGCTGTGCAGTGTGTAGTATTACAGTATACGAAGGAGTGTGTGCAGTATCAGGATTGGCGATTAGCTTTCGATTCGTTCTATTATTCTGCTGTTACAAGCACAAGAAAATCTGGAAGGACTTTCGTAATGGGAGACCGAATGTGGCAGGGGTAGGGCCACTGCACCAACGTACCCCATGACCTAACCTTCCTTTCGGGAAGATACACGCCTATACTTCAGCGGATACACACCTATAGGAGAGTAGATAAATGTGCGGTGTTTCTCGATACGAAAGCGTAGCCGAAAATCTTCAAACTACATGTCTCGAAATCACCCTAGTATAACCCTGCATTTTGATCGTAAAATGAATTCTCCAATGGGATTTACTACCATGTAATCCTTAACCATTTCAGTTGCATTTATCAACACCCTAATGTCAGTAAATTATTTGAACTGAGAGTTATTAACTACTTTTCTAATTTTACAATGCATTTCTAATAAGTTACTTGAAGCGTGGTCTGTAAAAAGGTCTTACAAGTTAGTGCCAAAAGTAAACGTTGTAGGAGGCGGATTTTATTGATGGCCTTAACTATACCAAGATGCTGCAATCATTTCGAATGATTGCGTTTTATGATGTCACTATTGCCCATTGGGGCTCTGAAACAATATCGTTCATGATGGGGGTAATTGGACTTCACTTTACATAGGAACTGAAAAGGGCATGGCGGCACTAATGACCTTTTTACAGGCCACGCTTTACTAACTTGATCAAAACGTGTAGCTGTATAACTTTTGTTCATATCGTAACGAAACTCATCTCGTCAAATCAGATTTTGCCGTCATTTTGCATGCCACCATTGAAGGTCCAATCCCTGAGTTACAGAGCTGAAAATTTTTACGTGAGAAGAGTTTCTGAGTTTTCTACTTTGCGTGAGTTTTATCTCATCATGCCTTCCACATGTAATAAAACCATCAACAATGAGGTGTTTAATATAGAGGCTTTTCAATAATGATCCCTTAAATTATGTTCTCACGATTGCGAGAAACCATAAACTGATGTGTTGTAGCATCTTTTGTGGAAAATACTGTCTTTCATCTTCGTGAAAGTGCTTTAAAATTGCAAGTCCATTAGCGCGAACAAAGTTGCAATTTTCACTCAGGCGTATTCAAAAAAATAACAAAATTGCAACATTCTGTCATTCTGAGGTTTATTGCAGCCTTGAGAACATGTTCCCGTGAGTCTTCAGATTACTCCATCCTGCGGTCTGGTCACGTGATAAGCATATAATTTTATTGCCTGACCATCCTGGAGCAGCAGGCATAAATATACCACCCTATAAAAAAAACCGTCCAATTTTGCATTCTCTGACATATGATACATTTTTCCGAATAATTTCTGTACATCATTAGACATATTACGAATGGAAAATGCCTTGTATGTGCTATGTTACTCGTGCTAAATGACCGCATCGAAACTGACCACAAATAGTGATAGTTTCGTGTCAGTTGCATTGAGCGCGTAATTCACTTACTCATTTCCATGCCGGCAAGGCCCCAGGCCAAACCCCATTGTTGGCAGGGAAATTGAAAAAGGCTCACCAACAGCGTCAGTGACGGGTAATTGCGTGGATGAACGTCACTTGCCACTCCTGGCCCCGTATCTGTGATCCAGGATCAAAACTTTGGTAATGCCTGCAGTCCTGGGACTATAAGTTATCCCTGAGCTTGGGGTTTCATGCCGGGAGTTTTACACTCCACTTGATTGGCTAGGGGTGTGTGGAAGCTCCGGTGACTCCGGCACACCTGCGGTTTCATGCGGGACAGTGAGGGGTTACTAGGGTTTTATATGGGTGGAACAGGCTGTCGGAAGGACTGGAATTGTCAGAGGAATGGTGCGTTGTTGATGTTGTTATACCGTCACGGGATGATCGTAAAAATGCACTTGTCATAAGGTGTTGATATTCGTATCCTGCAGTATAGGCAACCTGAGGTGTGGGTTGCCTTAACGCCAGGATGATTCAATGGCGTATGTTACACAGACAACTGCAGAAATGATCAGTTGCGTTGACAACGTCATGTCAGCATATTTCAGGTGGCCAGCTTTTGGCATCGAAGCATAAAATAACATGTACCGGTAACTAAAAATTGGATTATCCTGATTAGTGACCTTGCACCGTTTGTACATTCTATCAATAACAAATCGTTTTGTACCGCACCATTAGGTTCAAAAAGCGTGCGTCCTTCACTGCCGAGCTTAATAGCTACCTGGGCACGCACGCTCTTAATCCTATATACCCATGGACTGCAGAGCGAGCTTGTTAGCGGACGTCCTCGGCTACAAGCCCAAACCAATGGCAAGACCGCAAAAGCCTCGCTATGCACCAAAGTCCCTTCCCCATCACCCCCTCACTTCCTAAACAAGTAAGAAGGTCCTAAGTCCTCTATACGCCAAGAGATTCGTCCCTTCCCCCGAAGTTGTGTGGGACTTTGGGTGCAGAAGGAGGGGAGAGGGGACCCCAAGGATGGCATTTCCTGCCTTTCCCACTATTGTTGTTTGGAGAGGTTTTGATTGGTTGCCTCGGTCCTCATTACCGGCCTTTCCCTTGGTGCTCCCGGGCGACAATTAATGAAATCACTTCGGTTCTAAAGTTGCGACTTCCTTCTCCTCTACCCCCCTCCCCCCTGCTCAGCTCGCGACTTTTGACAGCGGGGATGTTACACCGCAAAGGGGAAAAGCCACTTGCACAGTCATAAATGAGTTTGGCTATTCGGAAACTGGTATTGGGTCGTGGTGCTTAATCAACAAGTTGCGCAGTTACAGGCAAACGGATCAAACAAATTCCATATTTTGCCTCTGGGGTTTGTCCCGATTGTATGAGGTAATCGGTAATGACTCATACAGTACTAGCCTGTGGTGTTGCCGATATATACTGTAGTTGTTATTTGAATACCATACCTCGGCATGTCATGCACATGCATATTATGAAGTTATTGGTACTCATCAGTCCAAAAAGAATTGTCCCGTCGCGTCGAGCGGGCAGCCACGCATCAGGATGAAAGGAACCAGTTAACTGGTTGCTTTCATCCTGACGCGTGGCTGCCCGCTCGACGCGAGGGACAATTCTTTTTGAACTGTTGATACAGTGGTTCCCAACGTTTTTCAGGTCGCGACCCCCTTTTATGATATAGTCAAGTAACTGCGACAGCCCCCCACCCCCCGAGTGTTAGTAGGTGTTGCTGAAAAGCCTTCACGATGAAATTGCCTATGCAAATTTTTCGGATAATTTTAGTAATTTTAGTAATTTTTTAATTTATAAAAATTACTGCGGCCATACGCGACCCCCAGGTTGGGAACCGCTGTATTAGTATTTCAGTTTGAGATTTTAAAAAATTGCTGGATTATTATTGTGCTACTTATTCTGAGAAAGTTTTCATGTTGCGTCAGAGGGTGGCACGCCGAATGGCTGGCTTGTGATGATCATGCACCTGGTAGTGCATCATGTCCACCAGTATAATGAATGTGGTGCCCTATACACACGAGCGCATGATTTAATGAGTGTGATTGGTGGCCGGTCACAACGTCAGCATCTTCTCCGAGTGAGCCGACGGATGGGATTGGCTTAACTGTCGCTCAGAAAATCAATTTCCAATCGAGAAACAGTGTTGATGCGGTCTGGCTTACACCGTCTGCCGATAATAGCCGACAGGGCAGAAATGAGCGGGGAAAAACCGCAGCTTGTGCACAAGCCCATTGATTCGCGGCTTAAAAACCGACACCATTCGTGAGTTTAAAAAGTGCAGATAATGCGAGAGGGCCGTGGAGTGTATGGTCACCATAAATTATCGAACATGAGTGTAACCCACATGTGCAGATGTATCCTAACAAAAGGGGTTCGGCTGGAATCTCTCCAGATGAGCTATCTGACCTTCCATTCAGTCCACTGCATTGTACTATGAAATATTGTTTTCCGTGGTAACTCGAGCTCGGTATACAGTACATGCAGTGGCTATTAAACTTGTTGTCATGGTGCACTATAAAGTGGCTGTGTATCGCAAGTTGATAACTTATTGACATTGTTGCGTTACACCCCATGATTGATTGACTGACACGTGACACCCCTTGCCAAGCCTAGTCGGTCACGTCCGTAGTCCTCCTGTCACACGTCGAAGACTGACTTGTGGCACGCACATACCATTCCATTTATGTTACTCAACCGACTTAATTTACCTATGTTTTCCTACCGTGTTCAATATCTCCTTTTCCTTCATCCTTTTCACATTTCAAAATCACCGGAAATGAAATCTGTACACCTTCTTCCTTATTACACCTCCGTCAAACATCCTCATTCCTAATCACATTTAATCTAGGGATGCGCTTTAGGTACCTCCGCCTTTTACCTGGAGAATAGGAGACTTAGGACTAAAACCACCAGTTCTGAATTAAGTATTAATGCGTCTATTAGGTCTACAAGCTGCTTGTGGTTGTGCTGTAGGGAAGGGGTAGCAGAGGAAGAATCCCCTTCCCCTACCTGGTCGAATGCGTGGCAGAGGCATTCTCATTTGGGCACAATAGAACGTTGTTCTAGAGAATCGATAATTATATTGGTGCCATTTTGTTGGCCGCAGCCCTGTATAGCCTAAATCGGTTGTAATTTAATTGTCCTTCTAATAACTCAATCGGTGTATACCGTTCATTGGTTATTTTGTATACCGTATTTATCTGCACTTATGACCTGAAATTGCTCCATTGTTTCACTTTGACCAAATATTAAAGCATTAAAATGACCACGCAACATTGTGGTCCCTCGTTATACCACACCGTTACTGTGAAAGAGCATGAAATTAATTTCTGCACACACGAAAAATACCTGAACACTTTTCATTTCCGACCTGCCCATCACCCCCACGAATAGGTCAGTGGACCAAAGTGACCGCTTAAGTCCACCTTGAATCCTCTTCAGGATGTGCGTGTCTTTCCCGGTCTCCGGATCTCCCCCCAAAACCAAGATGGATGGAGCGTAGGAAACGGAGATTAATCAAGTAAACGAATTTGGCCGGGCAATCAGGAAGCCTGTGCCTAATTGCAAATTCCCTCGGAGCAGCAGCAGTCAATCGTTTGGAAGGCTTGAGTTATAGTCGGTGCTATGTAGGGAAAAGCTTCTCTTTCGCGTGCGGGAGGCCCTCCGATGTTGTTTGTTGCGGTAGTGTGTGCCCATCTTCGCAGTAATGAAATGCATTTCCCTGACGTCATTAGCGGTTGTCGCGAAAGAGCCTGGCCTGCTAACTAATTACTGCCAGCGTTCAATTTTGGGGCAGGGCCAGTCCGATTAGTACCTGCTCGGGGTAGTTACATAAACTGCCCCCCCCCCCACCCACCCCCAATTATTTAGTATCAATTCAGCATTTTTTTTGCTTGTTTTCAGTGGCTATTTTATATTAAAATGGAGCAAACTCAACGTACAATTAGTGCCAATATTGACGTTACTGGGGGCATTAATATTAAATTGGCCGTCTGTGTGATGTAAGGGGAAAAAATCGGGGTTAAAACGTTGCCGAGTTGTTTGATGCCAAATTATATGCTATGCATGACCGCGAGGGTCTATCAAAGCGATTTGGCCCTAGGAATAAACTCAGATGCAGACTGATGCAGATAATTATGATGATAAGTGCATAAATTACAAGCCACATTTCAGCAAACTGCGATAAAGAGTTGTAAAAATTATGAATGACTGCAATTGGAGACTAACATGAATTTACAGTGTACAATAATTAAGTACGTCTGGTATAAAATATGCCAAGTGCATTAGAAATTAATGAAATCATGTTAATTAATTTTATTTAGCTTTTCTATACTCTGTTGATATAATTTACTTATCTAATTGACAGTGAATGTGCACTGAATCACATTAGTCATTAGAAGTTATAAAAACTGTGTGCAGGGTGCGGAAATTTGACCTATATATACTGTCGAGCAATTCCACGTAAAAGTAAACATCTGGGACAAAAATTGAAAATGACTTGTTGGCAATGTGTGATACGTCGTTGGAATCAGAAAGAACCCAAATT
>JYFJ02005451.1:0-24872 GCA_000934665.2 Catajapyx aquilonaris
GCGTTTCCGGACACGGGTTGCTAGGTCAAATATGTTTGTCTTGGTCCCCTCTATCACCCCTAGAAGTTTGTAAAGTTAGGTCGTAAA
Source organism: Catajapyx aquilonaris (assembly GCA_000934665.2). Lineage (NCBI taxonomy): Eukaryota > Metazoa > Arthropoda > Diplura > Dicellurata > Japygidae > Catajapyx > Catajapyx aquilonaris. Next base: position 88 of record JYFJ02005451.1, read on the forward strand.
CACCCTGTATGCACACAACTGAAAAATTCACCATCAAATGTCATTGTCAGAAAAGTTAAAATAAAACATTTGGCAGATGCTTAGTTCCTTCTGTGGTCATTTCAAATGTGGAAAAAATCCCAAATGCTCAACATTCGAGCCGGGGTTGTTCAACGAATGTTTAAACACTAGATTACAGTTTTGCGCATCTAACATTATTAGGAACACCTTTCAATAAAAATTACTGTGCCTCACTAAAAATCAATCGCGGAGATCCTTTTTGACTTTGGCGACAGTGGCCTTTCAAGCGTTTGCGAAAAAACCACTAACTGTCCTAACTTTGTAACACATTCGTAATTTTCCGTATGTTAATATGATGGTGATGGTGATGGTGATGGTGATGATGATGATTGTTGTTGTAATTGTTGTTATTATTATTAATTTTCCAGGTGCAAACTGGACGGCAATTTTGTATTAGCCTTGTAAGCAATTCATTTTTTTTTATCCGAGAAGTGGACATTTAGAGGATGGCTAGCAGGGATTCATCAAATCCCCCAGAAGGGTCGGACAAACTCGACGTATCGGCTAACAAGGCGGATTCCCCACATAAGAAGGAGCAGTCCTTTGCTACTGAGAGTGAGTCGGTGACCGAGAAGAAAGTGTCTTCGACTAAGAAGCCGGATTCCTCGCCCAAGAAGAAGGAACCCAGTGCTGCCAAGCTTGGATCCATGACCAAGAAGGTACATGTGACGAAGCAGCCCGATTCTTCGCCTAAGAAGAAGGAACCTATTTCTGCCAAGCTTGGGTCCGTGACCAAGAAGGCATCGCATAAGAAGAAGGAACCCATTGCTGCCAAGCTTGGATCCATGACCAAGAAGTCATCTTCGACTAACCAGCCCGATTCTTCGCCTAAGAAGGAGAAACCCAAACTTGTCTCCATACCTTTGAGTAACCAGCCCGATTCTTCGCCTAAGAAGGAGAAACCCAAACTTATCTCCATACCTTTGAGTAACAAGCCCGATTCTTCGCTTACGGAGAAGGAACCCATTTCTGCCGAGCGTGGGTCCGTAACCAGTGAGTCATCTTTGACTAACCTGCCTGATTCCCTACGAAAGAAGAGGGGGTCCATTTATTCCAAGCGCGGATTCGCAACCAAGCAGGAGTATTTGACTAACAAGCCCGATTTCTCAAGTAAGAAGAAGAGGGCCGTTACTTCCAAGTCTTCCAAGCGCTTGTCAATCACCAAAAAGATGGGATCCGTGACTAACAAGGCCGCTTCCTCACGTAAAAAGAAGGTGACCACTTCTTTCAAGCCCGGGTCCATCGCCAAAAAGAAGGGACCAATTTCTTCCAAGCGTGGGTTCGGGACTAAGAAGAAACAAAAGTCTTCGGGCAAGAGGTTTGACAGCAAGAAAAAGAAATTTTTACCGAAAAAGGGTTACATAAGAAGGCAAAGCATGGGAGATACCTTTCCTGAAAGTGATTCTCTTACAAGGAAGTCCTCGAGCTCAGAGCACTCCTCAGAGCACTCCTCTGAGCACTCCTCAGAGAACTCTTCTGATCACTCCTCTGAAAAGGAGTCCTGGTGTGAAGAGGCATCGTTGGACTCTGAGAAAGTTACAGAGGAGTTGGTATTGTCAAAGGGAATACCCGTTCCTGATGTACATAAGCTATCGAAGTCCGTTCAGTTCAAGTTGCCCTCAGATCAAGAGTCATCGCCTGAAGAGGAGCCCTTGAAAGCTGGGGACTCGTGTACGTCGTCTGTACGTCGTCGTCCTAAGAAGGAAACCATTACAGAAAAGAAGTATAAGTTTTCGTATTTGAAAAGGAAGCCAGCGGTCATAGCAACGCCAATGAAGCCCCGTCCTCAGGTGCAGGCTCGGGTGGATACAGGCTTGAAAAAGAAAGTCAGGTACGCGTATGTCCTGTTCCAGTTGAATAATTTCCGGCTTGCCTCATTTTTTGAGCCTTCGTTCATTCTAACGGCATGCGAATATTATGCCTCCTGAACGGCTGAGAATTAACTTACTTTCCTCGAAGGCGACGTTGCGCTCAAGGTAGTGAATTCAGGACAAAGAATTTATTGGTGGCTAGAGCCTACTGCAGTATAACCCCGCTTATCCGACCTCGCATTATCCGACCTTCCCGCTCCGGCAATAAATCTATATGTTCTCATGAACTACTGTAATGTCCAACTGATTTGTTTGTTTTGCTAAGGGAAAATTGTATATAGTGCAGTAGTGTGTGTTAAAAAATACTTCACTATTTCTTAGAAAACCATAATATTGTATGTTATTTCATGTTTTCATGTTTTTTGTTGTGTTCTATTATACAGTTTTTTTACTCCTCAGATTATCCGACCTTTTGGGTTATCCCATTGATGGCCCAGTCCCGTGGGTGATGGATAATCGGGTTTCTACTGTACTTGATTGGGTGGATGGGGAGGGAGGGGGGGGGGAGATGGGGCAAGTGAGGTATGAAGGGGGCGGTCGACACAAGGCTCGAGGTTCTCTCCGCGGAGTAGATAGGCGAGATCTAGTAGCATTGATCTAGCCTCGGCGAAATGCGAATTGTTTTTTCGTTCTCAGTCAACGAGTTAGAAGGATTTGAACCTGGGTGAAACTTGCCCGATACCAATGAGCTATTCCGTCCTAATGAAACCATTAGGCTTGGGAAGTTAGGTTAGGTCAGGGCAATGTAGATTAGAATAATGTTATTATACACTCATTCGCAACAGGAGATTATATTTTGGCTCGAAAGTTGGATGTAATTTTCTTATTTTGGTTTGAATGAACACAATCTGTTATTCGAAGGTATTATTGTTATCACAGTGGTATTTTTAGCAGTGACAAGGCATCTTGGCCCCGAACTTCCTTTGCGGGCCTCATTCCCCCCCCNCTCTCCTCCCCCCTTTTCATTCCCCCGACCAAATTCTAGACTCTTTTCGAATGGTTTTCTCGTAGATCACTATGACATTCCTACATATTTGTATGGATTTTCCGAAAGAAACCTGGTTTTTCATATACCGAGCTCGGTGAAACCGGACCTCTTGTAATAAAACCCAATAGTGGGACTTAAAGGAACAGCCGCTTCTGGTAAAATTACCGTACTTGAATATTGATGTCACAAAAATATCAAAAGATCAATAAGCGGATCGGATCCGAAATACACATTTTGTGGGTCATGTGCAAAATGAATAAATGGGTTACAATTGCATACTTGAGTTGTTCTAAAACTTTGGGGCCAGTGCTGCATTACTATGCTACTTATTCTAAATGGCCTCATTCTTTGACGTCAATGCCCAGGAAAAATTATGTAAGATTATGTTATTCTAATACTCGTTATTGAAATTATCACTGCGATAATACGGTATCATGCTTAAGAAAAAAATGATATGATTCCTTTTTTTATTTTTAGAATTGACATTATTTTTAATATTTTACATCTCGGTGACCATTATTTTGGTGTTACGCAAAAGAACATATTCTTTCATAATATTACCTGGGAATTGACATCATAGAATAACTGAATGCCTGAATCTAATTAGCCGTGATAATGTAGGCAGCAATGCAACATTGCGCTCAAAAATTTAGAACAGGTCAAGCAGCATGTACAGCAGTAACCATTTGGCATTAAACCATTTCGGCCATGTCAATGTGGCCACAACTCGAGTAACTTTTTGTGCGATCCTGTGCTTGACATTTCCGCACTTTTGTGACGTCAGTTCCCGTATAAGTTTTCCGGTAGGATTCGTGCCTTTAAGTCATCCTAAATTGTTTTATTAGACGTACCGTAACGTGTTTAAGGCTGGTCCTGCCATACTTCCAAATGCTGAGCATTTGGACATGGAAAACCTCGGTAATAGGAAACTGATATCCATGCTCCCTTGAAGTCTCTTATATCCGAAGTCGACTGTATTATGTTATACCGGCATCTCTGTATGTGTTACCGTTATTGAATAATAAAATATGTGCCATGACTGATGAAACAATCCACGTATAGACTATTAGAACAACACCCACTGTAAAATTTATATTGGTTTAAAAATGAAAGCAGAGACTTGCGGAAGCAATAATTATTCTTGAACACCTTCATGGGTGCACAGTAAAGGTGTATGACAAAGTTGGTTTGAAGAAACTCTGGATAAATAACGTAAGGTGTAAAAATGATACACGTTTTTGGAAAGCAGGAGTATCTCACTATTGAAAAAGTCAATCCGAGATCAAGCCAGTCACAATAAACGGCCTGTTAGGGTCATTCTTGTAAGGAAATTGGTCTTGAACGACCGCAGTCGAGATACTGTATACTTAACAGACAGTTTGACGACTCGTGAAAATATGGAAAAATGAGAGTACTGAATATATTGTTTCATTTCTCTCGACAGCGATGGCCCTCCTAGGTTGTATACCGACCCAAGAGACATTTACGACACTCGTAGGTATCGTCGAGAGGTTCTTGAGGATATCAAGGATTTGATATATTTGCTGCCGACATGGAAGGCGCAAGAGCGTTTTACGTGGCAGATGTCTTGCGTCGTCAAAGCAAAGGTAAGATAAGAATTCAGTAAATCCTAACAATGCACCTACTGACCTACACCAAAAGCTGATCACGATTTATTTTTTCTACTATTATTTAGGACGACTGCACCTTGGAGTTGAACAAAAAGGATAAGGATCGTCTGAGAGTTATCATGATGGATAGGGAATGAGGGATCGGGCAATGGGAAAAAATACCTATTTTGTTCGAGATATCGTCCAGAATATTTTTGTGTACGGGACATAGCCATGTGCTGAAGACGGGAATTTTTAGGGGACGTTGTACACTGTCCTGTTTATTATTTGATTTTTGAGTGCTTTTATACACGAGTTTACACAAATGCAGCATGGGGCCTTTTATTTACTTTTTGTATACCAGTATTGGGAGTATACATAAAACTTATTAGACCACTACGAACGCTGTGAATTACTTTAACATGGTACAGAAAGGGGGATAAACAGGGAACATCCCTCGGCAGCCTTTTCAGCAATGCGCTAGCAGTTTGCAAAGCAGCCACTGCGAGAAATGTTAGTCCTCGATATCCTGCCTTCCATATTGTGACTGTATGCAGTATTCCGGGTAAGAGCGTCAGAATTGGGACTGATAATGCAGGGGGCAAGAGGTACAATCTTCTCGTAAGAAAAATAATGCTATCAGAACCAAGACTTGACCTATACGTAATACAAAGGGACCAATAATTCGGATTCTACTATAGCTCATTATTCACGTCGAGTGATCATGCCATTGACTCAGACTGTGATTAACTACAGAAATGGCAAGGTCACATGTAGCTGATATTGGAAATCTCGTATACTTAAATGCGACTTAATACCCGAATTATATTACAGTTAACTCCGGATATAACAGACTTCAAGGGACAGGAAACCAGTCTCATATAACCGAGGTCTCTTATAGCCAAATCACCACTTTTGCAACGAATACATAAAATATTTCTGCCTGACTTATGCATATAACGCACACTATATACTGCATAGGCCTACCATAGATATTAAGCTACCTTTAATATCTATGCTTCATACTGATTATTATTGAAACTATCCACAAAAATTCAAAATCAGCTCACCCGTGAATTACGCAGGACCAAAACAATCCGTAATTTTCTTCTGCCGACTCCTTGTCGCCAAATATACCAGAAATATAATTATTTTGACCTTTTCGGCATGAGTAAACTCTTGCCGAAAAGGTCAAGTTTAAGCAAGTTTAAGCCTGAAAAAAGCCTGAAAAAAGTTTAGCTTGAAAAGGGCTAACTTTGTTCCCTGCACGAAGGTTTTGCCTTTACAATGGTACCATAATTGACATTATTTTAAAAAATGGACATACGGAACAATAAAATTATGGGCAATATCTGGTTTTCACGCGATTCCTATTATTTAAACGGACTTTTCGGAACCGGTGTTTCAGCTCATTTCAACAACTCCGCCGTAATGGTCATTTCATGGCAGAAAATGGAAAAAAGACGAACTAGCCGACCTGTGCAAAATAATCTAATTTTGCAATATTATTGTGCTATTTCTGTGTCGAATGAACACTTTTTGCTGCCATACCAACATGGTCGCCGGCGGCCATGTTGGGCCCGCATGTAGCGGCTTCTCTTCTACCTTAGTTCAGCGTAGTCCTGTAGGGTCGCCACATAATGGCGCAAAGAAAAGCTGTCTCATGGCGCTCTCAAGTGAGCACCTCATGCAAAACGCCCCGGCAGGCGATAAGAGGGAGTGTCCAGACCTTAGTATTCTAAGACCATGGGCGGGAAAGTGGGGTATGGCGGCATGGCAACTGGAAGGGCGATTGTGTGAGGGGTGGGGGTGGGGGCACCAGCTTTCTGTTGTACAAACTTTAGGTATAGGGTCGCTTCGCCAGCTCGCATCAGAGCCATCACATTTACCGTATTTTTACTATTGTACAGCCTTAACTTATCACTGACATACGCATTGTTCTGCTATTAGTGATTGGCGCTACTGTGAAGTCAAAGCCCTTGCAGTGACATTTCAAGTGAAATGCACTAATTAGTGTGCAACAGTAAATAACTGCGAAAAATAATGGTTATTTGTTTGCAGTTTGTAACGGTACCCAGTAGGCTACTAATGACGCACATAAGCAAAGGCTCTCACGACGTAACCAAACTGAAGCTATTATCAACACAGGCAGTAGGAGCGTCACAGTCCCTGTCTGCCTTGCTGTCTGCCCTACCACCTGCGCTTCCAGAGCTATCGCTTGTGCCTGCCAAGAAGCGATGGGCACGCAAAAGTTGTATGGTCCACACTGTAATATGGTTAGCTGGAAAATGCCCCACCCATGTAGTATAGAAACAGATACCATGCCTCCGTACCAAATACGGAGCAAGCCAGGCCCCACATCCGGTGTTAACCCTGTTTTGTACTGGACAGGCAGTGTGTCCTCATTAGAGATGACACACTAGAACCAACGTAGTAACGCAATTGCTTCCAACTGGCGCCACCTTCCGTCCGTCACCCGCCCCTTGTCCTCCCAGCAGCTTCCAGCGCATAAAACAATCCGTACATCTCGTAAACAAAATAACGATTACCATATTTATATTCACACTGCACCGCTAATCTACACATTTTAAACCACCGAATTTTAAACTGCACCATGTGAATACCAGCGTCGAATACCTTTGCATATTACGCAACCAGTAAAGACATGATGGGATTTGCATCGGCGCACAATAGGCGTTTGATTGTTGGCTTCTGTGAAGTAGAAGGGGCAAGGGCAAGGGAAGGGGGATGTAGACTGCAAAAAGGTACGGTGCAATGGGCGAGATTGGTTAGAGCCAAACCTGACTGTTTCGAGATTTGTCTTTGAGTGACGGAGGTAGTGAGGCGGCGAGGCGGAGGTAGTTCCGTCCGGAGAGCGCGCGCATCAATTCAGGGATAGGTCGCGCCCAAGTTGCGCCAGTGCAGCCTCGTCCAGTAGATACTTCCGCTGCGGTGGGAACAGGGTTGTCGGCGTTCTGATCCTGTTGGTCTGACCCTTCACCTGACCTGCAGTCACAAGTGGGGGATGGTGTTGGGTCATTTTGCATTCAACTGCTGAACTTGGCTGCTGGCAGGATGGCGGAGAGGGGAGATGGACACAAGGATGCATCGGGACACAATGGGAGAAGGTCAAGAGGTGGACGCTCCAGCAACAACGGCCACACAGCTCAAGGAGGGTCCGATTGCACCAGCAGCAATGACGAGGGGGAAGAAGGTGAGTTGTTGAATATTGTGGCTTGTTGCAGATGTAGTAGTGTCTAATGCTTGGTCTCATGACTGCTGCAGAGTTAGTGGTGAGAATGCCGAGTTGTGACTCATATGTCAAGACCAGAAAAAAAGTGGGAGGTGAATGAGGTCCAGAGGTAGAGTAGGGCCTACAATGTTTGGTAGAATGAGGACATTATCAGGGGAACGGGGATGTTTTTGTTCTCTCGTATTTCTTCACCACCACCTTACGTACCTGCCAGTAACATACTGTGCATTATTTTGTTTAGTGAACGTTCAGGAATGTTGACTCAGTGACCTGAATGTCCAGTGTTCAGTACCCCAGGTAGCACAGTTCGTCGGCCCGAGCTCACCCCAAAATCGGGGCGACGTCACATCAATTTTCACTGAAACTCCAATGAATGTTCAACATTGGACATTGCCAAATTGACCAAAAAAAAATCTGATGTCCAGTGATGAACAATCCTGTCTTGTTGACTGAACATTAGTATTAAACACTGGACATTCAGGACACTGACTCGGCATTGCTGAACATGCAATGAACATTATCGTAGTACTGGGGTGCACGCCCTGAAGGCTACGAAGGTGTTCAGTGACCAATACATGCGCTCCCTGGGGAAGGCGTGCATGTAGGGGTTCGCACGCCCTTCCCACCCCTCAGATTGCAGGCAGACAGGCCCATGCCCACATGTAGCCCTAATGCTGAAATTGGTGGCATATTGGAACAACAGATCTGATGACCTAGACCTACCCATGCCATACAATGTAAACGCACCTTTACATGTGAGCGATTTGACGAGCGAAGCGGTGCGAAATCTTCGCCAAGGCTGAAATTAACAATCGATTCTCGCCTCAAACAATATTGGTTACTTGGGTTACTCAACCTCGGCGAAGACTTCGCTCGTCAAATCGCTCACATGTAAACGCGGCTTTATTGTGTCTCCACTCGGCAGAGGTCAACATTAGTCTAGTGCAATTAGGGGAAATTTTGGCCTAACCTGGAACAATTAACATCAAAGCACTTTTTTAGGGATATGATCAGGCAATGTCCCTGAAGCTGTAGAGAAAGTTACCTAGGTGTCCGGTGACGGATTTGGCCGCCATCTTGGAAAATGTAGCCTCCATGTTGGGTACCCTTTAGGCCACGTTTACATGTGAGCGATAAAAACAGATTTGGGCCGAAAGTAGCAATCGCGTTACACGCGGCATTACACCCGTGTAGCGGACGAACCAATGAACGTAAGAGCGATGACAAAACCTATCCTTGAACCCTGAGAGAAGGAATGATATGAGGAAGGGAGAAGATATTGACACTTGAAGATGAGTGTAACTATAGTAGCGGACCCGTTGCCAAATTTTAGCAACCTTGCCTCCCCACCCCCCACCCCCTCCTCCCCACTTGGATGTACAGGTAAAATCTCGTTACAATGAAGCCCGCGGGACAGGGCAAATCTTTTCGTAATAACGGATTTTCGTTAAATCGAGACTGGTTATTTTTATTTCCCCCGCAAGTATGTCCGAATCTGTCAACTCCTGGCACACATGTACGTCGTCATCTGCCGCTACAAAATCGTGGAAGGTAACTTCATCCGGCACTCCGACGCGGCGCTTTCAGCAACGGACCTCCACAGAGACAGAGGTCGTCGGAGCGGCGTCCTGGGCACTCCCCAATACAGACACTGTCGACCCCTTGATGCAACTTTTACCCCAACATTTCACGATTGTTGACGGTGTTACGCACGACCACACACTCGCTTATCGCTAGACAGTGCTGGAGTAAGTGTGGCGGAGCATTGCGCTAGTGCATATTTCGTTATAATAGATGGTTCAATACTAGCCGGGGAACCACCTTTCGTATTCGTTGTACTGAAAATTTCGTTTTATTGGCATTCGCTAAAACGAGATTTTACTGTAGTACGATTTGCCTGTAACAGTTGGCGCATAGGTTCTCCCTCTGCACTATACTGCCGTGGTTAGGGGGAAATTAGTAGGCCTACTACCTGTACGTTGGTGATGAGTCACCGCCGCACAAAGCCCACCAGGGTGTATAACCAGGGCGTGTCTCGCCTTTTTGAAATGGGTCCCACCCTCTCTGACCGCTATATTTTCTCTATAATTGTTGAATGGGGAAAGTCAAAACTATGGAAACTACTGCCTAGGCGATGAGTAAACTTATTTATTGGGTGGAGACACATATTATCAATTCTGTATATGATGGGCAATTGGTCTGTCCCCATGGCATTTCCCAATCACACCCATTCACATGCAGTCACTCCCAATATTTGCAAAACATATTGTTCCACACTTCGATAGTAGAAAACTAGAAATACAGGTTAGGGGGCGGATTCTCGTGGACTTTACGGGAGGCCCGCAAGTCGCAAACGCCCGTATCGCCCCGGCAACTAAAAAAAACTCCCGAAGTGGAATTATCGTGTCGCGCTCCCGCAAGGGTTGCGGGAAGGAAAGGCCCGCAAAGATACGGGTGGGTGGCAGCACCTGTAAGTGTGCCTGTAAGTCACCTGTCGCTCTCAAAAATGGCCGCTTCCCCGACAGCAGCTGTGTGTCCGTAAGGAGGGATCGAACACGGATAAACACGGCCCAGGGGCCCTTCCACGAGTCCTGGAGTGTCTTCCATGCGGGCCACAATGGCCTCTTTTTCACGGTCATCCCAGTTCGGCCGGAGAGGGACGCGGGCGGAACCCGGGGCAGACTTCTTCCCCGGCATCGTCTTCGCTCTGTCTCACCTCGCTAGCAGCAGACACTCCAGACCAAACTCCAGACTCGATAAGGTCCTTGACCTTAGACTCGATTGCCTACTGCACACTCTCGCGACGTTTGCCCGAACTCCCTATACCTACTACCTAAATCATAGTAAAAAACCAGAATTCGTATGGACAGAGTTCTCGCTGTTCTTTTCTCAATAGCGTTTAATCCCGTCGCTGTCCATTGTACGGCGGTGGGAATGCACCCTTTTCTCCTCTCCCATTGGCTCCTGTCCGTTTCCGGTGGGCGGAGCTACAAGAACCCCCGTATCTCCCCCCTACTTTCAATTCTTTCTTGTAAGGACTTACAGGCTACCACATTTATTCCACTTTTCTGGGGTCCCGCATCCGTCGCCATCTTGGATGGACTTGCGGGCCCGCATCTCCTGCGGGCCCGCAGACTTACAGGAGTCCACGAGAATCCGCCCCTAGGTTTACAGTGTTGTGTGTGTACAGCACGACAGTGTTGCAGCATTCACATGTGGCAAGAGGAGTGACTAAGCAGGAGCCCAGGGTGACAAGCTGACTGTAATGTTGGTTATATAAGCTTATTTGTTTGTTGAAAATTTTTACCAGCAGAAAGTGGTGGTAGGATTGAGAATTGAATATTGGAAGAGGCGATGATGTTTTCACCAGACAAAGGGCTGTCATTGGTGGGGGAAGAGGATCAACTGCAATCCCATGATGCCTCGCAGGTTGGCTGGATCACAGATGTGCCTTCATTTTGGAAAGCCATATTACGAGCCATATTGACTCCTGCAATATGGTACTGTACATCTGCTGGCCAATACCTATAAGTCCAAAGCCTAAAGAGTGTGCCAGTGTGCTGTGATTCAATCATCAGACCATTTTTCAAAGTCATGGAAAAAGGGGCTACACCTTTATTTGAGCAATAAGAACTAATGATGTGGTAGTTTCCTATACAGGGTGTTTATTGTAACTCTGCAAAGACTTTCAGGGGTAAAAGAGGAGACCAAGACAAGAATTTTTGACATAGGAACCCGTGTCCGGAAACGCCATCTAGAGGGGGTTCATAGACAAGGAACGGGTGCGCTCAGACGCGTCACGCGGGAGGTGCTGGGTGAGCGGACTGTTTTGTTGATAGATAGATTGCAGTTGTTGCCAGGTTATTGCGTATCGCGTCGTTGTTTGCTTACAACAACGCGATACGCCATAACCTGGCAACAACAAATCCGCTGTTGGCTATCCACGCATCTCCTAGGAGGCGTACTTTAGTTGCTAGATGCTGGCTCTGCTGTTGCCAGGTTATGGCACATCGCATCGATGTTTACTATCCGAGCACCATCTATCAACAAAACAGTCCGCTCGCCTAGCGCCTCCCGCATGAAGCGTCTGAGCGCACCCGTTCCTTGTCTATGAATCCCCTCTAGATGGCGTTTCCGGACACGGGATTGTATGTCAAAAATACTTGTCTTGGTCCCCTCTATTACCCCTGAAAGTCTTTGCAGAGTTACAATAAACACCCTGTATAGTGTTAAGACCCAAGATATTAGTCCTGACACTTTCATAGCATTGCACTGCAACAATGAATGAATGAGTGTGTCCACCCTTTGCTGGAGAGGAAGGAGCAATGTGAAGATCAGCCTATCCATGTCTACCAGACTCTCTTTCGTGCAGTTTCAATTGCCCAGGGAATAAAATTTAATATATTGACACACCTTATTATAAAATGGTTGGGTTAATAATAATAATTGGGTATAGTGACATACCTCAGCTGAGGTTTTGGGCACGGACCTTTATTTGCCAAGATAGTACATTAGTTTGGTCAACGAAGAGCCCTGGTCCGAGGGTAGGGTGACTGGGAGGGGATGTGCAATGTGCAAGTGCAATGTCGTTTCTGTGGTCATTTCGTGAGCTCCCCCGGGTGGTCCGTCTATCGGAAATCCCACCCTAGGCGAAGCCGGAGATGACCCCGAACTCCACACGAGATGAAAGGGGGGAATGGTTGGTTTTAAAATATTGTGTCAGGGTTGGCAGATTGCTGGGAATTGTTGCTGATGAGTACCTCTATGACATAACTTACAAAAATTGCCTACAAACAAATTATTTTGGAACGCTGTGAGCCACTTGTTGGACACCTTACGGTGTATGAGAAGAGCAGAGGATTAATAATCCTACTCTACATCGAATAAGTCCTGCTCATTGTACAATTGCCATTTTCCTGATGATGTACGTACAGTCCCGATCATAAAGTTGGAGACGGCAGGCCCTCCCCTTCGGGAGGGTGCTCTGCCAATCCCTCCAATACGGTATCAAACATACAGTTATAAATACACGAACACATGCCTAAAGCACCTAACACGGTCCAAAAAGAGTCAATTAATTTGAGTCGGATAAAGGAAGGTCAGAGAGGCCAGCAGCGTCTCCATCTAACTTGTAAGCTCGGGACTGTACAAAAATCAAGGTAATCTTGCTCTCCACAGAAGGTGCCTAGAAGTTTCCTTGCAGGGAGAATGCACATTGAAGACTGTTGTGCAGTGGCACAACATTATTTCTACACTGGTTTTGTAGGGATAAAATGTTTTCACAATAGCTTACCAATTATATTATTCAGACTATAACAAGATGGGGCAAAGCCCAGACAGTAGCAACATTACGCCAGGAGTAGATAGGGTGCAAGAGAAAAACACTACTACTGCATTTTACAGGAAGTACCAGCCCCGCTCATAAAATATGGTACGACTCTATAGAAGAAATGTTTATCCTGATTATTATCGAACATAATTCCCAATCGACAAAATTCGACAAAACCCTATGGACAACCTTTTCTGGACCTCTGGTGACTCGTATGACCCATCCCGATTTTAAGATAAAAATTTTAATGACCAAAATGTTCAACCCGATGCAATACTTACGTAGATTTGATGTGAATTTCCCCCTTGAAATTTTCCTACTTAACTTTGTTTTTCTCTTCTCTTTTTTATTTTATTTTGATTCCCTTTTCCCGGACTTCCTCGTGACCCCTAAAACATGCTGGCGACCCATGGGTTGGGAACAGAAGAAACATTTCGTCCATATAGAGTCGTACCATTCTTTATGAACGGTACTACCTTAGGTAGAAGTGGATCGTATAAAATCAGATTTATTAATCCGGATACGGAAACTGTGGAAAGTGTCTTTCTGTAATTGTTATTTCATGACTAAATTCATAATATTATTGTGTAGCTGTGAAGTAAAAAAAACCCATTCTTTGGATATCTGGATAATCAAAGTACAGAGATTAATACAGGGTCATCGAAAAAGAATGTCCTTTTTCGTGGGTATACGGGGTATATCGCATGAACCTTTACTTTCCAGTTTTTCTCTTAACTTCACTCCGGTGCAAGGAATCAAGGAGATTGGGTAAGAATAGGGATTTTCGGGGAGAGAACATGGGTGCAAGTGCAATGTCTTAAAATGGATCATTTGCTGTTCCCCAGGAGGTTAGGTTGCCAGACACCTCCTTGGTGCAGGTCAGAGACCCTCCTGACGCAGGTTAAAGGAAAGTTCCCCAGGCGGGGATCGAACCTGGGGCCTTTCACTCAGCAAGCCGAGACGTGACCATCTCGGCCACCACACCTCCCCAGGATGTCCCAATTTGAAAACCCTATAACTCGGAAACTTGTAGACATATCTGAATGATTTAAGTTTTGAAATGCTAAGAAAGGCCTAAGGTTTTGGTCTCACCTTAGTTTGTTTCGATTTGAGCTTCAGGTGTCGCTCGGCAGATTAAAAAGTCGGTAATCGGTGTTGTGCCAAATCCTATAAATCATATCTGGAGTTACCGTTACAATCCTATCCCGTAGGTCCTGGATAATCTTGGGTCTTTGGGTGATTCTCCAAAAACTTACCAATACCATGTCCCAGCATAATAACTCAAAAATGGCTTGACTGAGAGAGTTGATTTTTTAAACATTCGGAGAAGGAGTTGACACCTAGCCATCCCCATGAAAACAAAGAAAAATATTAAATTAAGTTTTACTGCAAAAAATGTCAAAGGGCCTAAAATCACTATTCTTGGCATGTCCCAATCTCATTTCAAAGTATGCTATATTTTCTTACAATTTTATTATTAACATTAGACAAGTTTCAATGATATAATTATTAAATTGTACATATTTGCAGGTATAAAACAACATTTTTAAAACGATTTATTCATTTGACATGACCTTGCTGCATCACTCCAAAGTGTGTCCCGAGTTTTCCCGGAAATAAAAAGTTCACACTCCTGGCTCATTTTTCTATGTCACAAAATAGCTTAAATATTTTGAAATAACTGTGATTCCATGGCATGAAGGGTCTTCTTGAACCCACAGAAATTTCCAGAGTCAACGTTTGTTCTGGACCGTGATATTAATCTTAATGCATCCAAAGGCCATTCTTCTGGCTCCCAAACTCCCGGAAATTAAAAGTTCACACTCCTGGCTCATTTTTCTATGCCACATAATAGCTTAAATGTTTTGAAATAACTGTGATTCCATGGAATGAAGGGTCTTCTTGAACCCACCGAAATCTCCATAGACAACGTTTGTTCTGGACCGTGACATTAATCCTATTGCAAGCATAGGTCATTCTTCTGGCTCCCGAACTCCTGGAAATATTCACTCTCCTGGCATTAGAATATCAGAATTAGTTCTCCATATTTTTCCCTGATTTGTGACCTCATATAGAGTAAGTGAGAATTTTTCCAGATTTCTAAAACAAGTTTTGAAATTCATTAATTCTTGCTTTGAAAATGGTAAGTTTTTGGAAAATCACCCCTTTACACCACACACATTGTTCTTGGTGATTCACATAAAAAGTCTTGAAAAGTGCATGAAACAAACCTGCCGTAGGAAAGTTTCATTTGTTCAGTCTCCCAGTGTGCGAAGTCTTTAATGAGAAGTTTCGTCATGCCTAGCTAGCCCCTCCAGAAGCCCAGTTCTTATCCCTTTGGACTTTTTTGTGGAGACACATGTATGGTGAAAAGATCCGGCATCCCCATCACCTACGGGATAAGATTGCAACGTTAACGCCAGACATGCCTGAGAGGGTTTGGCACGACACAGATTACCGTATTAAAATTTTTCTAACGGAGCTCATATCGTCCCCATGTAACATGCCCTGTAGGCTCGCCTGTAGGTCACAGCAAAAACTTGCCCATTGCAGAATTTAAGTTTGTTCCCAGCACAGGCCTCTAAAATGTATATTTCTGTCGCATATGGAAACCTTCTCATTATGGGAAATATTTCCAGAGTGGAGTGAGACAGGTTCACTGTATTGCACCACTTATCATATTTGTACAGGTGGAGGCATGCGAGTTGGTCATGAATACCAGGCAGTGATCCCAGATTACATCCCAATCCAAGATCGTCTGCCTGAACAATGTCCTACGATGGACTTGCAAATCTGGACACCCACAACTGATATACCAGATTACAGAAGTGAGTGTCATTAGATCTTCAAGGGTCTTATAGCTATAATGCAACAATCTTGATTTATTTAATTCTTTAAAAATATCTCACATTGCTTTTATAATTATTATCCTTACCAGTGGATGAGTACATATTGTTGGCAAAGGAGAAATATGGGTTAAGTGTAGAGCAAGCACTGGGGATGCTGCACTGGAACAAGCATGACCTGCAGAAGGCCATCCTTATCCTGGGCGATTTTACCCCATTACAAGACCAGTGGACTGTTGAAGAGAAGGTTCTCTTTGAGGAAGCATTTCACATCCACGGGAAGAGATTTCATCGCATACAACTTATGGTCAGTGAACCTAACAAAGTGAATTTGGAAGGTCGGTTATATTCCTTACACAAAAAATGCCGATTCAAGATAATTTGCTGGCCATTTTAGCAACATGATAATACTGTAGTACTTCATTGTTTCTTTACTCAATAGGCCCTTGCTAATTTTAAAATTTGTTCTAAAAATAAGATATATCTTATGTATTTATTGCGCTGATGATAATATCACATATTTTTATTAGCTTCCAAACAAGTCAATTTCAAGCCTGGTTAAGTACTATTATTCTTGGAAGAAGAAGAGAACTCCGCCCACTACAGTGGACCGGCTGGCAAAGCGACTGGCCGAACATACGAGTAAAGAGGTAAGTGATGGAAGTTCCAAACAGAGTTTCAAAAGTGACAGTGAGAGTGAGGGAGATGACAAGCAGGAAGGGGTCAGTTTATGAATGCAGAGAAGAGAGCGAAGATATTGTGGCTCCTAGGTGTAGCCCCGCATGGAAGTTTTCCAGGAACAAAATGTCCCCCNCCCCCCCCCCCCCCTATTGGGGATAGTGTTTTTAACAGTGAATTTTTGTCTTGACGCCCCCAACGCTCATGCGCTATGTTTTATTAGCTTTTATTTAAGAAAATGACCACATATAGAGAATAGAGGTAGGCCTATACAGCAAGAAAATGGACTCTCCCCTTATGCTACTACTTCTGAAGGGGTAGCACTCACGTATTTATGCGTACCGTACTTATTAGTCTTGGAAAAATGTGAGAGACAATAAGAAAGATGAAGGAGAAAAAAAAAACATACAAATCACTTATGTGGCCTTTTGAGAGTTAGTTCCCATCCTCATCCTGTCTTCTTGCACCAAACTTTCAAGACAACACCCTCTTGCACCATCATACCTCGATATAATTTTGCCATTCCACAGCCCACTTGCCTTCTATTTGATCTTTATGTCAGTTTTGTTTTCATTGTTTATTTTCCATTTTTAAAGGCCTGCTCCTGTTCTGTATGAACTTACCTGAATTGTGCAAAATATTGTCTGCACAACTCTAAGCATTTTCTTCCATTATCCTGAGTGGGTTTCTTTTGGCGGACAACACTTATTGTGATTACCAATGAGATATATCCACCACTGTAAAACTTGTATAATCCAAAAATACTGTATATTCAATTGTTAAAATTTATTCGGAATTTTTACAACGAAAAGGTCAGAAAGACAGTGTTCAGTTTGTTTTCACAAACGCTACTAATTATGCGAAGGTGCTGTATTACTATGTGTGTGTGTCAGGAGATATGAACTTATCGTGTATGTCAGTCGAAAAAGGCAAGGATGTGTGCAGCTGATAATTTCAAACAAATTAGAATTAGGCAAGAAATTAAGTGACATTTGGTACATTCAAATTGGAATGCACAATGAGTGCATTTTAATGGAATGAATATTTTCTATGGGCTTCCATCTCTGGGTCAGGAGTAACACTGGAATTGCCTCATCATTCCAGCCACAGCACCACAATCCACAATATCACCACCACCCACAACATCTGGTGATGCAGCACAGCAGGAGACCCCCCAGAAGAATGTGCACCAAGCGTGGTGACGTGGTGGCAATGGCGAATGGACCACCTGGACAGGGTGATAGGATGCTCAAGGCAGTGGTCAGGGAGCTTGGGTCACT
This sequence comes from Catajapyx aquilonaris, assembly GCA_000934665.2. NCBI lineage: Eukaryota > Metazoa > Arthropoda > Diplura > Dicellurata > Japygidae > Catajapyx > Catajapyx aquilonaris. Next base: position 18,003 of record JYFJ02005451.1, read on the forward strand.
CAAGAGGCAGGTGCAGAACAACACACAGATGATCAACAACCTGAAGCGGATCACTGGAGATGGAGAGGAGTTTAGGGGGAATGGAGGAACAAGAAGGATCAATGCCAAGTGGACCAATTCTGAGTTGCTCCTGGCTGTGGAAGGTTGTCAGAGAAATTAATTTTCTGCTGCATGCTTTCACTTTCTAAGTTGCTTTCAGTTTATATTTGCCATGCTCGGAGAGAAAGTCATTGCTGCAATTCACAGTAGACCTACCCTGATTTTTATGAGGTCCACATGACATCACATTTGTTACTTGTTACGGTAACTTGCCTACCAATAACAACGATGATTATGTCATTTGAAAAAAAAGGCAGAGTATAGATTTGCCCGCACAACTTCATCAAACTGTACACTTTTATTTTTAATCATTGCAAATTTTAGTAACTTATTTAGAAAAAAAACATGTTAATAATGACAAAAAATGAAGACCACACCAAAACCACATTACCTTGTGGAGAATCACTCTAGTTAAAAAACATTTACACTGCCACCGCACAATTTGTGGCCCATATCCTGTTAATGGTCATGGGAAAGAGGACATATTTTAAGTAGGCTAAATTTTGTGCCCAACTGCCACAAGTGCAGGTAACAGCAGATGACAAGGGTTAATAGATTGTGATGGGATGTTTTCCCTACTTTATCAATTTACGGTACATATTATAGTCCAAGTACTAGATCATGATGTTTTAACGCACTGTAGCAGTACTGCAATAGTTGGATGTTCCAAAATGCAGCATTATTGCCATTGTTAATGTGACTTGCTTGGTAATGATTACAATGGTGACGTCATATGAAACTTGAGAAAGTCAACGATGTTCAGGGAAGGTTTTTAAATACAGAGCACAGCAATTACCCAGTTTTTGAGCCATTCAAACCACTAATGTCAAGATGATTCTTGCAGGTGTGCGCAAGTATGGGAAGAACTTCAAGGCTATTGCAGAGGTGATAGGCACCAAGACAGAAGACCACCTCCTGTACTTTTTCTTGAACTACAGGCGCAGATTCAAACTGGATGCTGTGCTTAAGGAGTATGAAGTTGAAAATGGACTGAGAGCACATGAAGATGAGAAGGACACCAAAGGAGAGGCAAAGGGGGAGTAAAAACAGACATTAAGGTTGAGCCAAATGAAGGGAAGGTATATGTGCTATAAATTAATACTCAAATGTCAGATTGCTATTAGTTATTACCACTCTATATTTCCAGATGGAGGTGGATGCATCTTCAGGAAGTGATTTTATGACACAGACCCCACATGGTGCCAACTCATCCATCACAATAGGTGTGGGTTGTCCGGGCATAGTCCCTGGTGTCAAGCAAGAGTTAGCTGGTCGAGTAAGTGCATCTAAGGTGGTAAAGGATGCTTACACCCCCCTACCCTTCATCTAAGAATCGAGAAGCTAAAATGTCTGGTTCACAATGAGTCTGCTCACTGTCAGCAGAAGAGAGAGAGAGAGAGAAAATATTAATTATTGACGGCAAGTCTTTATCAAGTTTCCTTTCAAAAAGATAATGCCGTAGAATTTAGTGGTGCAAATGTATCTACGATGTATCTCGTATTACAAGAAACCTTTTCGTTTTTAGATTTTGCTTTTATCTGAGTGTCTATAGGCTCTAGGGGTTGTATAATTAATATGGTAGATGAAATTATTTCCCTGCCAGTAATAATTGAGGGGGAGTAATAAAGAGTGGTTCAAGTCACAAAATGTTGTTTCTGAGAAAACGGGACTTAAAGTTAATGACTTACTATGATGCCATATGAGATCAAATATGAATCTTTGCGGTTCAAGGCGTCCAGGAATTTTTCTGCACAACAATCAGTATTGCACGTGAAAGATGGTATCGCGACGATGCCAATATTATGGTAGTATATTATATAACTTTTTTCATGATTTTTTGTCACTTGAACCACTGTAGTTGGTAGCCTCTCAATTACACGTGTCTCTCTTATGTTTTGTTGTAACATTACAATACATAGGTTTTTTCTGCTATGTATGTGTGCACATAGATTAACACCAATGTTGCTGCAAGAACCAGTAATTTAGAATTCGCGCACACAATCATATTAGGGATGTTCCATGATCACGTATGTGACATTTGTATGCTCCCTCCCCCCCCCNCCCCCCCCCCCCGAAATCGTTTTTAAAGAAATAGTATAACTAAACATTTTGATTGACTTTACTTTGAGCAGTGCATTCTTGCACTCATATACAGAATTCTTCAGACGCGTTGTACAGCAATTAAAAGTACGGCAATTAAATTACTAGCTATCATGTACGTGACAAATTTTGGAAGTGCAAATTAAATGTAATACTGTACTTTGCAAATATTTCTGCTAATTTATAATGATGCCAGCAAGGTTGAATTTTTTAGGTAGTTGAAAGAGAATCTACAGTAAATGATATGAAAAATAATTTTTTTACACTTATACAGGGTTGGGCAAAATGTATGGCCTGATTTGAATCACGTGGTACGGTGGTGCTGTTTGAGCATGCAAGGGATATGGGCATGTGCTGGAGTAAGGAAGGTTTGCCATTTGCAAAAATGGTGTCTTGGTCTGCAAAGCACCGTGCAGTCATCATGGAGATTTATTTTAAAAAATAATGACTCCACCAGAGCTGTGCGAAGGATCTTTCTTCACCATTTTGGGCTGGGACGTCAGAACCAAGTCCCCGACCATCAGGCAATCATAAGGGGGGTGAAGCAGTTCCGGGACACAGCATCAGAAACCAAAAAAGCACTGGACATCCAAGGACAGCCTACCCTCCCAAGATGTCCACAATGCGCTCCTCCGAAGTCCTTAGTGATCAGCAGTTAGGCACGCCTTGGCACTATGAATGTTGGCACACTCCCTGTGCTACATCATCCATGATGTCCTGCACTTATATCCTTACAAGATCAAGCTGTGCAACAATTGAAAGCAAGGGACAAAGTGGCCCGAAGAACCTTTTAGGACGCTTGGAACGGCCAATAGCCCAGGAATTCGGAGTTGTGCGTTGAATACCCTTTGGGTGGGGGTCCGTTGTGTCCTAGAATAGCACTGTCCAAGGACTCCTTGGACAGTGATATTCTGGTCCAGGCATGATGATGTGTTCAGGAATTGCTTCACCCACCTTATGTTTGTCTGGTGGTTGATAACTTCGTCCTGATATCCCAGTTCAAAATGGCTAAGAAATATCCTTCGTAGAGCTATGGGGAACTCGTTAATTTTAAAATAAGTCTCCACAAAGAATGCACAGGGCTCTGGCGACCACGACACCATTTTTGCAAATGGCAAACCTTCCCCACTCCAGCACATGCCAATATCCCCTGCATGCTCAAACAGCATCATAGTACCACGTGATTCAAATCAGGCCATACATTTTGCCCAACCCTGTACAATAGGGCGGCTCGAAAAACACTTTTTTTCGAAAGTTGTAGTTCGCTAGTGAAAAAAAGTTGTGATGGGCGATCCTTTTGACAGGTAAAAAATCTGAGTCATGTGGGTTAATATCCTACGGCTCCGCCAGGGGCGTAAGTGACGCAACTTCCGGGTTTTCGTTTTGTGGTGTGCGAGTACACTTAGCCGGCCTAAAAATGAAAGGTTGTGGCCCTTTGGGGGTGAAATGTCGTTATTTTTGCGATATCTTGCACCGTTGACGAGATATTGACCAAACCCCCTGTTCAAAAATTACACAGTTCTGCAAAAAAAACCACTCTCTTTCGCTCTTTTGAAAACTTGTATGTGCTTTTTATGGATGTTGGGGTGCTGAATCCGAATCCGGCAACAGATTCTCTTTATCACGTACGGTTTTAGAGATATATCGTTTTAAAACCTTTGACGGTTTACTAGGGGTCTTTCCGAATCAAGTGGGCCTAATGTTGCTAGACCGCCTCGGATCTTGGTGAAAATAATCCCAGATGTATTCATCTATTCCATAATGCTGCCTATAAAAATTCAACCATATTGCTCTATACTATGATGAGGGGGGAAATCGCAAACATCTGGAAATGGCTGAGAATGAGGCCTTTTTTGGAGATTTTTTTTTCGGTTAGTGCAAGTGGTCAAACCCCAATGAACATATACGTATATTAAAAGAAAGGGAAACACCAGGACAATGCGCCTATGGAATTAGTTTTCCTCTAAAATGTACAAATAAATTTTCATTGCATTTAATTTGTCACTAGCACAGTCACATGCCCAAGAATATATTGTGACCTCAACAATTATAATCGACTGCCCTTGGCCGACTCCCTCTCGTACCTTTTACACTTATACAAATGCGTATATCACTGGTTCGGGCTGTCCTGCGGAGAAAACCCTTACGCAGTCCTGGAAACACACTGCGACAAATGTAAAAAACAACGATTCTTGATTTAAGTGTCGTATCTCCCAAAATTGGCGTTTTCTCAAATGCTGTACGTGATAGAGCCACTTTGACTTCAGATCTGAATTCAGCACACCTTAATATATATAGTCAGTCTGATTTTATCCAAAATAGGATTTTTATGCGGAACATGTTGAGGTCACAATATATTCTTGGGCATGTGACTGAGCTAGTGACAAATTAAATGCAATAAAAATTTATTTGTACAGTTTAGAGGAAAACTAATTCCATAGGCGCATTGTCCTGGTGTTTCCCTTTCTTTTAATATACGTATATGTTCATTGGGGTTTGACCACTTGCACTAACCGAAAAAAAAATCTCCAAAAAAGGCCTCATTCTCAGCCATTTCCAGATGTTTGCGATTTCCCCCCTCATCATAGTATTGAGCAATATGGTTGAATTTTTATAGGCAGCATTATGGAATAGATGAATACATCTGGGATTATTTTCACCAAGATCCGAGGCGGTCTAGCAACATTAGGCCCACTTGATTCGGAAAGACCCCTAGTAAACCGTCAAAGGTTTTAAAACGATATATCTCTAAAACCGTACGTGATAGAGAGAATCTGTTGCCGGATTCGGATTCAGCACCCCAACATCCATGAAAAGCACATACAAGTTTTCAAAAGAGCGAAAGAGAGTGGTTTTTTTTGCAGAACTGTGTAATTTTTGAACAGGGGGTTTGGTCAATATCTCGTCAACGGTGCAAGATATCGCAAAAATAACGACATTTCACCCCCAAAGGGCCACAACCTTTCATTTTTAGGCCGGGTAAGTGTACTCGCACACCAAAAAACGAAAACCCGGAAGTTGCGTCACTTACGCCCCTGGCGGAGCCGTAGGATATTAACCCACATGACTCAGATTTTTTACCTGTCAAAAGGATCGCCCAACACAACTTTTTTTCACTAGCGAACTACAACTTTCGAAAAAAAGCGTTTTTCGAGCCGCCCTACTGTACAACATTTAAAGTCATACTTCCAAAATATTTAGAACTAGCTATCACAAGGGGGTAATCACTCGACTGAAAAGTGTACACTGGAGTGCCAAATTCAAGGAGTACCAAGGAGTAAGAAAGAGTGAGGGACCTGAGGAGTACCAAGGAGTACCACTCGCAGGTGTACACCGGAGTACCGAAGTGATTACTCCCTTGAGCTATCACGTATGTGACGGCTATCACGTAGGCTATGTGACAGAGTGCTAATTACATGTGTATTTAGGTATATTGTGGCATTTATTTCTGTAAATGGTTAATCCAGACACCAATAGGTCTACTGCTACCTTTATAGTAGCTGTAATTGGAGCAAAACTGTTTTACAAAATACAAGTTAAGTAGGGTTCAGGATAAATGCAATTATTTAAAGTTAATTACTATACAGTATTTTTAAAAAGCATAACATTCTACAGGCCTGTAATATCTAAATAGGCCTACTTGTGTGCATCAACGGATTCACTAAAATATGAACAGTCTGCCTCAAATAATAACTGTTGACAATATTTGCACTACCCTATATTATGAGTTCTGTCCAGTTGGTATTGCTCAATGTATGCAAAATTGCCCGACACTTTTATCAAATAAATTTTTTTTGAAGTCATTATTTTGTATCTACGCTGTATCTTCAAAATTTTGCCCCTCTTTTGCTTGCAACCTTTTCCAAAATGATTGTCCCCATCACAATAATGTCCACTTCCATTGGAGCATCAACATCTGGCTAAGAATACCATAAAACTATGGCTAGTCTAACTATGGTTGGTTGCGGAGAGACACAATTACTGTAAAAATTCAATTCAGAATTGCAGAAAATATTGCATGTACACTTTGTATTCCTTTAACGAGTTCCCCCTTGTTTCTGACCAGTCTATTGATTTAGTCTCAGTGTCAATTTACTCTTGCATTTTGGCACAACAGTGGCTTTACGCATAATTTTAGCAGCAACAAAAGCAAAATCTGGAGCCATTTCAACTACTTTTCGTTGCCTCATCACATTCGCATGCACTCGTAACTTTCCTGAACCACCATACTAATCTATCACACCTTTGCCATGATGTGTGTGTGTGGGTGGGTGTGCTCACTGTCAGCAGAGGAGAGAGAAAAAATACTTGCCCTGATCTGAAAATATTGGGACACCCCCAAAAAATGGAGTGGTGGGGTTATACACAGGATGTGATAAAAAGTTTCCATTAAGATTATCTGGACTTTAGAATGGATAATTATGAATAGTAACAATTGAGCTAGGAGGATACCAAATTTGAAGTTCATTTGACAGTTAACAACTGAAATAAATACGATTATACCTTGGACAGTGAATTTCTGTGGGGTCTGGTAAAAATTGCTGCCACTCTGTTTATTTCTCACTTAGCGTAATGTAAATGTTGATAATGAACCTGAGGGGCCGCACAAACCCAAAAACAGTTATGACATTAATTACAAAAAATCTAGCACAAAATTAAAAAATATTTATC
>JYFJ02005452.1:0-24816 GCA_000934665.2 Catajapyx aquilonaris
AATTTATCCAGTAATGTCATTTTGATGCAACAGAGTGATGGAATGTATGTTTACAGGCATGGGCTAGCTAGTTATGAACAAAAATCCCAAATCCCAGGCCAAGGCTAGTTCCCCATTGCAATGCATGTGATTCATTGTTAAAAAATAAAAGTCTTGGGGTAGAAATTTCGTCTCACTGCTGGTTACTGCTAACTTGGCAGTAGGCTACCAGTGTTGGAACAAGTTAGCAGTAACTAGCTGAGAAACGAAAATTCGCGCTTGATTGGTAAAGAACTTTATGTGTGGTTTTGATTTATTGTCGAAGTGTCCTACTGTATACTCGCAGTCCTCTCTCATCTCTTCCTGGGTGATTTCCAAGAGGATTGAACATAGCCGAACCTTTGCATTGTTTAAAGAAGGTCTGAAATGCGTCTGAATGGCTATGAAACGCCATGTCTTCATGTTGTCCAATCACACCTGTTCCACCTACAATGTGCTTCTTTCAATAGGCAGATAGCAGAATGTTACATGCTGTATATCTTAATGTCTGCATGGCCTTATAATAGAGCGAATTCACGCAAGATACCAGGGAATGTCACCTCCTGCGAGAGTGAGAGCGTCACCAACGAGCCTTGGCCCAGGTCCAGCACAGGGTGCACACAGGAAATGGGCTCCATGCAAGCGTCTAGTAGGGCTGGAGTAGTGCTCCTTATACCTGCTTGACAATTTACTCGTGGTTGGCTCCAGGTGAGTGACTTTTTTTCCACGTTGCTAGTGCAGGGTGTTTTTACATGCAACAGAGTGTATGCATCAGTTGTCCAGTCGTGTCTGGGCAATACGATCCTCCGTTCACGAGACTGGACCTGGGATGCTACTACTTCACCCTGACTTCACCTCCGGAAAAGACACGGGAGACTGGTTTCAAGCTCAGGAGTTCTGTATAGTGTGCTTACTTCAGACCTGTCCTCGCTCGAGACTCCAACTAAGGACCAAGGGATAAGACAATTCTTACTCACCAGTCACCAGTAGATTTGACAGTTGTTGGGTCAATTATTGAGGAGTGTGGTGGAAAAAAGTGATAACCCTAAGTTTTGTCATTTTTGACCTAAACACCTAGCAACTATGTAAAATACATGAATAACTGTTTGGTATACTCCAAGTCGCTCCAAGTTCATGTATCATGCACGACACAGCCACACGGACTAGATCAATACCTGAATTCTCTAAAGTTTGTTGTTAAGAGAATGCAAACTTAAATTCGCCCTACTGAGAAATTATACTTTTGTGGGTTATCACCTTTTTCCACCGCACCCCTCAATTCAAGGAAGTAAGGAAAAGCTGAGAATGGAAGACTCAAATCACTGGAACTTTTCCCCCCGCTTTATGTCCTCACATTCTCCTTCTTCGAAGGCCTCGTCTTCGTAGGTTTCTTTTGTTTATTTCTAATATGGCCAACATGGCCATAATTGCAACCCAGACGATTTTACAGAAAATCCTAAATTAAGGCGTCATAATTAGTTGGTGAGTAACTTTATTCACAATGAGTGTACTGCAGATCTGCAATAAGCATTAAAATGTGCCTGTGAAACAATCGCACAATTGAAACTGCACGCCAATGGGACCTGAAAACAATGGCCAACTTACAAGCAAAAATTAAGAACGCACTTCGCTCGACATGATTCTTTTGGCAATATGGCGGGCCGCATTACTTGGCGCCGCGCAGTTAGGCGCAGGCAGCTCCCAGACGACCTTTCCCCTCTTCTCCATCCCATAACATGTCGCCCTTCTTATCCTCCACACCCACTACACTAACCCCATGGCCAGTTCTTAACCTCCTAACAGTCTTCCAAAAAGACTTCTCATCCTCCTTGAAAGCCTTCTCCAGCTTCTCACTCTCCTCTAGATCTACCTGTTTCTTACTCTCCCTAACAACCCGCGCTGCCTCCCGCTTCCAAAACCTATACTCCCCTGCAGGGACACTACCCTGCAGCATTCCTAAGTAAGCCTCCTTCTTACGATTAACTGCCTTAGCCACCTCCTCGTTCCACCAACGATCCCCCTTCTTACAACCCACCTTAGCCATACCACAATAAATTATCAACAGCACTACTCACTAAGGAGGACTTGAAACAATCCCAAGCCTCTTCCAAGGACTTAACTGTCTTGTTCCCTTCTATCAATCTATCAGAAACTACTGTAGCTGTTGATATTCCAAACCTAATGCAGGAAGTTGCTCAACCTTAATCCTCTCACCCACCTCAGGTTTTTTCTTAAACATCCTCCATCCAATACCTAACTTTAACCTAGAGACGACCAGGTAGTGGTCGGAACCAACATCTACACCTCTAACCACCTTAGTATCAACTACCTTTGACCTCAACCTACTATCTATCACTACAAAGTCAATCAAGGACTTCTGACCTAATGACCTATTCTCCATTCAATCAAATAAAACCCTATAGAATACTAGGATGTATCATAGTCACGTGACATGCAATTTATTCATGATTGTGTTAACTCAGTGCCTTGCCTTGTGCAGTTTTAAGACAGATGGGCCAAACAAATTCTTGCAGCAACTGAGCAAATAAATTTGTCTCGTTGTTATTTGTCAGTCAGAGTGTAAGAATGCCCAGAACCTTTTATGAAAATGAAGACGGGATGCTATTTCTTCAGCACCGGAAATAGTAAAGGAAATTGGCACTCAAGTGCGAAGAGTACTGCAGCTAAATTGGTGGCACCCATCTCACGATTACGGGTCTAGAGGAGAATTCTGTCATTATAGGAATTACCTGTTGAAGAATAAGTTCATATGTTTAGAAAAGCATGCGTTTATTGTTCAAATGAATGTTTTTTTTGCGGATCATCCCTCTGCATATTTTTATTGCACTCATAACAGCGTATTGTCTTTATATTACGGGAGTATGATCCGGCTGATGTCCAATTGATAGCATTGAACAATAATACAGTATATCTCAGTAAAGAAAGTGCGTCAGTATTTATGTCCGTAACTCACCCACGCAATTATGATAGCAGAATGTCACAGTCATTCCCGGTACACTACACTTGCAGGAAATATTCGACAGACCTCATCACAGCTTAGAGAGTTACAGGCACAGCGCATCCATCATGGTGACGTTGGGTACACCCAGACACAAATCAGATAGGTTATACAATCAGGTGAATTTCTACATGTCCTATGTCAACTTGTTAGTCATACAGTTACATTCAACAATAAACTAAGGTCAATTCAATTTGGGTAGAAGACAGAGACAAACGCCAGGTTTTCCTCTCTACTTCCTCTGACCCATCTCCACATGTCTCTCCTATGCTTCTTATATAATAGGCATTGTGTTACAATAATATCTTAATGCCTGACGTTATAATAGAGCACATTCACACCAGATACCACTGAACGTCACCTCCAGGCGTCACCATGAGACTTGGCCCAGGTCCAGTACACAGGAAATGGGCTCCATTCAAGCGTCTAGTAGGGCTCTAGTAGTGCTCCTTACCTGCCTGACAATTTACACGTGGTTGCCTCCAGGTGAGTGACATTTTGTTCACATTGCTATAGTACAGAATGCTTCTATATGCAGCCGAGTGCCTGCATAATAATTAATGTTTCCCAGTCGGGTGTAGGCAATGCGATGCTCCGTTCACGAGACTGGAAATGGGATGCTACTACTTCACCTCCGGAACAACCAGGGGAAACTGGTTTCAAGCTCAGGAGTACTGCCGTGTGATTAGTGGAAACCTGTCCTCCATCGAGACTCCAACTGAGGACGAAGGGTTGAGACAATTCTTACTCGCCAGTAAGTTGACATTTGTTGGGTCTGTTACCAGCATAATATTTCTCTCTCTTTTTTGCAGATAGGCCGAATGACAATTTCTACATTGGCGGGTACGATGCAGGCCATGAAGGTGTATGGTACTGGAAGTCTACTGGCCAGCCTATTGCATGGTTTAATTGGGCTGAGGGCCAACCAAATAGTGGGACATCAGGTGATTGCATGATGATGAATGCCAAGTTCAACTTTCAATGGTTCGACTCCGATTGCATGGTCTATTTCTACTACATTTGCGAAAAGCTGATTAGACTAGGCCCGAATCAGGACGTCCTCAGAATAACGATGGATACCGGTAGGTATGGATAGGTTCTGTAGATGAACAGACAAACCTGATGTATAAAGATTAGTGTGTCGATGATTGTGAAGATCTGAAATGCAGAACGATCAGGGGTAGTTCTTTGCTTGAAATGAAGTTGGGAATTTTGGAGTCTTTAATATTTTCGTCGATTACTTTCTACATGTGGCAATAAGTCAGCCTTGGTCTAGGCGAGTTACTCTCACCTATAGAAATAGTTCCAAAAATCAAATCTCAAATCCTTGTGACTCGAGTCGTTCTGCATTCCATGTTGTCATAATTATACCTTTATTGCAATGCATGTGATTCATTGTTAAAAATAAAAGTCTCGGGGTAGAAATTTCGTCTCACTGCTAGTTACTGCTCACTTGGCAGTAGGTTTCCAGTGTTGGAACAAGTTACTGTAGCAAAAACTAGCACAGAAGCGAAAATTCGCCCTTGATTGGTAAAGAACTTTATATGTGGTTTTGATTTATTATAATCGAAGTGTCCTACTGTATACTCGCAGTCCTCTCTAAGCTCTTCCTGGGTATTTCCAAGAGGATTGAACATAGTCGAACCTTTGCATTGTTTAAATAAGGTATGAAATGTGTCTGAATCGCTATATGAAACGCCATGTCTTCATGTTGTCCAATCACACCTGTTCCACCTACAATGTGCTTCTTTCAATAGGCAGATAGCAGAATGTTACATGCAGTATATCTTAATGTCTGGCCTCATAATAGAGCGAATTCACGCCAGATACCAGGGAATGTCACCTCCTGCGAGAGCGAGAGTGAGAGCGTCACCAAAGAGCCTTGGCCCAGGTCCAGCACAGGGTGCACACCGCAGGAAATGGGCTCCATGCAAGTGTCTAGTAGGGCTGGAGTAGTGCTCCTTACCTGCTTGACAATTTACACGTGGTTGGCTCCAGGTAAGTGACTTTTTTTCCACGTTGCTAGTGCAGGATGTTTTTACATGCAACAGAGTGCATGCATTTGTTGTCCAGTCGTGTCTGGGCAATGCGATCCTCCGTTCACGAGACTGGACCTGGGATGCTACTACTTCACCTCCGGAAAAGACAGTGGAAACTGGTTTCAAGCTCAGGAGTACTGCACTGTGCTCACTTCAGAGCTGATCTCGCTCGAGACTCCAACTAAGGACTATGGGATAAGACAATTCTTACTGACCAGTAGGTTTGACAGTTGTTGGGTCAGTGCTTGTTACCAGCATAATATCGCTTTTTGCAGATAGGCCGAATGACACTTTCTACATTGGCGGGTACGATCTGGGCCATCCAGGGAGCTGGTACTGGCTGTCTACTGGCATGCCTATTCCATGGAGTAATTGGGCTCAAGGAGAACCAAATAATTGGAAACGATATGGTGAATATTGCATGGTGCTGAGACCCAAGGTAATGTTTCAATGGAGCGACGAAGTGTGCAATGGTAATTTCTTCTTCATTTGCGAAAGGAGTATTAGCTTAGGCCCACCACCTACTCAGGGCATCTCCCTCAGCATAGGCTAATGATGGATGGGTACAACTGAGGCTCTGTATTACATGATGAACATACAAACCTGATGTATACAAAGTGTGTTGATGCTTGTGAGGATCTAAAATGCAGAACGATTTGGAGTAGTTCTTTGGTCGAAATGATTACTCAGAAATTTATGTCATTTGGCCAGACACTCTCACTTATATAGAAATTGTTCAAAAATATCAAATTTTAAATTCGCGTGACTTTGTCCTGTTCATTCCATGTTGTCACATTACACCTGAATTGCAATGCATGTGATTCGTTGTTAAAATAATAAAAGTATTTTTCGTAATGAACTTTATGAGGGTTTTAAAAATTTACTACATCGAAATATGCTACTTGCCCTTCCGTTATTCTCTTCAACATTTTACAGATCTGATTTCCAAGAGGCGTGAAACAGGTGAAACTCTGCTGGGATATTAAAACTATCCGTTATTAACATCTGGTTGAATTGAAGCGTTTATTCATATGAAATTATTACATCATATGGTTTTGCCTAATATCAATATTGACCAAAAATACTACATCAACATAATTATGTACTCATATCTTGCGGTCTTGAATCCCTGCAGCGTTATTACAAGTAGTACAAAGGAAGTGATCTCCTGTCTGCAATATATTGCAATTGACCTTAGAGTACGTATGTAATGTAACGTAGCCATCGTCGATACAGTAATAGACAGATTAATACAATAAAACTTTGAGGGAGGTGAAGTGGCGCAGCGGTAACGCTCGCGCCCACGGATATTAAGGTCCCGGGTTCGATCCCTCCCGGGGTTCCCACCTTTATCCGTGCAGAGTTGGGCCATCTCTGGCTTCATTTCGGGTGGCAATTTCCGACAGACTAAGCCACCCGGGGGAGTTCACAAAATGACGATTAGAGACATTGCACTTGCACTTTGCACATCCCCTCCTACCTACCCTGGAGTAATTAATTAAGATCTTCTTATATGGCTCCAATTTCCGATGGTGGTAATCCACCCCCCTAAAGGATATGGTAAATCCCAATGGGGTAATGCAAAAAAACAATAAAACTGATATTAGATTGCTATGGTCACTCCAATAGGAACACATTCTACAGCAGTCATGAGAATAATGATTTTTCCATGAAGTTAAAAATCGACGGTGAATTTTTTTGCGTCTTCCAAAAAAAGTACAGTACTGTGGTACCAAGTAGGGTCAGAGTTACCTGAAATGTAAGAAGTAAACAACGTTATCCCTCAATTCGGCTTGATAATGATTTTGGTAGGCCACCATACGAAACAATGACAATATCTAAATGTCCAGGCTAATAATAGAGAGAATTCCAACTGATATTGCAAATCGCCCCATGTCCATGCGTCATCAAGGCTTGGCTCAAGTCCAGCACAGGTTTGTACAGAGAAGTCATAGCTGCTCCACATGAAGGAATCAATCAATGCTCCAGTTGTGATCCTCGCCTTCGCGGCAATTGCTACCTGGTGGCTTCCAGGTACGTACAATATTATTAGAAGAGTAACAGTCTGAAAGGTCTGATATGAGTCCGAATTATTGTTATGTTGTCCAGTCGGGTGTAAGCAATGCGATCCTCCCTACACGAGACTGGACTCACCGGACCTGGGATGCTACTACTTCAGCAGCGGTAAGGAAACTGGAGGCTGGTGGCGAGGTCAAGAGTTCTGCGGCACGATGGGTGGAAACCTGTCCTCCTTACTATCCCCAACGGACAACGAAGGAGTCAAGCGATACTTACTTGCCAGTGAGTTTGATTGTTGTTGGGTAGCCTACTGAGTTGCACTTTCTGTTTACGACTGTTGCTTTCCAGACAGGCCGAATGACAACTTCTACGTTGGCGGGTACGATTTGGGCCACGAAGGGGAATGGTGCTGGCTCTTCAACGGCCAACCTTTCGGATATTCTAACTGGGCTAGAGGAGAACCGAACAATAAAAAGCCAGGAGGTGAAGACTGCCTTTTGTTAAATGCGAAGATGAAATTTAATTGGACCGACGAAACATGCTTAGGTAACTTCTTCTTCATTTGCCACCACCTCATTTCGTTGGGCCAGTAATAATTAATGACCTCATTCTCAGACTAATAATAGTAATGGATGAGAACAACTGCGGTCTTGAACATGTATCATGCACGTGGACTTTACAGCATGCGATGTTGCATAATTTTGAAGAATTGAAGTGCAAAATGATTAGTTACCTTTTGAGTTAGGCATTGATATTGATACGTGCTACTGGTATAAAACAATAATTACAGTTCCCTAGAGAAATGAGTGAAAAAAAACAGTAATGCAGTTTTCGAACCTCAAGTACGTACTTCTACCTCGAGATAATTCAAATGTAACGCTGATTATTCTGCATTTCCAGTTTTCTTATTGCGCCTGATTTATCGCACTGGAAGTGGCACATTGTAGCAATAAAAGTTTTGATCCGTAAAGAACCTCAAATAAATTTTTCATTTTCATCGACGGGCATACAAAAACGACACCTTTATCGTTGCTATTTGATTGGTGAAAACGATGCAGCAGTGAATATCGTACAACCAGGAGAAAGGCACCATCATTTCAATTCTACATAGCCTTTCACTAACCCCGATTTTTAAACCTTTGATGCTTAATTTTCTTTCAGGGTTTTTGGGCCGTTTCTTTCTACTCCGTCCAAAATTCGATATAGGAGTGATATAAATGAATAACAAGTTCGTGCTAAAATTAACCATTTTAATTCGCGGTGGTTCTTTTGAATGTAAAAGGCCGAAAAAATTATTCTACAGGGTGTCCCATAAAAATTAAGTTATATTAAGAATCGTCTGGCTCTCAGGACCTGGATAGGGAGTTGTCCTAATCCGGGATAACTTGACATCCCGACTGCCCTTTGAAAATATCCCGGGCCAAAGGTCGAAAATGCGAGACATATGGTCATCTTACTTAAGTATTGTGCTTGAAACCACCCACAGTTATATAACACAAAAGCAAAAAGCAGCCACACTATCTTGTCTGCCACTTTCACTGCTGGATCAACACTCTCACCAAGCTCACCAAGCTGGATCAACACTCTCAATCGTGCAGTTGTGGAATCACTAGCAGTACTATCGATATACCCTCTCCCACCTTCCCTCTCCCTTCAAACCCCGCCAATTCCTAGTTCAAAAAAGCTGCCTCTTGGCAACCATTCAGTGCAGGTTACTGGAAGCTGATACTGGTACGATATTAATGCAATAAAACTGATATCAGATTTCAGGTAGCTTCAATTGGAAATCATTGTACTGTACTGAGAATATTGTCATGTAGTGGCGTAAAAGTTATTTGGCCTCTTCCAAATGTTTTATTTAGTAAATAATATTAAGGACCCTATATTCCGTACACTGCTTATACTGGGGTAACAACAATGGTAAGATTTATCAGAAATACGATAAGCAAGCAACGAGAGTCCGGATTCTCCTTCAATTAGGCTTGATAATGTTTTTTTTTTTGGTATAGTCTGTCACAAAACAATGACCATATCTAAATGGGCATGCTCATAATAGAGAGAATTCCGGCTGATATTGCCAATCGCCCCATGTCCAGGCGTCATCAAGGCTTGGCTCAAGTCCAGCACAGGTTTGTACAGAGAAGGCACAGCTGCTGCCCATCATGAAGGAACCAATCACTGCTCCAATTGTGATCCTCGCCTTCGCGGCAATTGCTACGTGGTGGCTTCCAGGTACGTGCAATAATAATTAGGATCGTAACCTTCTGAAAGGTCTGTTATGGGTCTGAATTATTGTTATGTTGTCCAGTCGGGTGTAGGCAATGTGATCCTCCGTTCACGAGACTGGACCCGGGATGCTACCACTTCAGCATCGGTAAGGATACTGGAAACTGGTTTCGCGGTCAAGAGTACTGTGCTTGGATTACTGGAAACCTGTCCTCCATAGAATCCCCAATCGAGAACGCAGCAATCCAGCAATTCTTACGTACCAGTGAGTTTGATTGTTGTTGGGTAGTTAGTGAGTTGCACTTTCTGTTTACGACTGTTGCTTTCCAGCCAGGCCGAATGACAACTTCTACGTTGCCGGGTCCGATTTGGCCAAGGAAGGGACATGGACCTGGCAATCTTCCGGCATGCCTTTCGCATATTTTACCTGGGGTCCAGGAGAACCAAATAGTCTAAAGGCAGATGGTGAACACTGCCTTGTGTTAAATGCTAAGATGAATTTTCAATGGAGCGACGATACATGCTTAGGTAACTACTTCTTCATTTGCGAACACTACATTTCGTTGGGCTAGTAATAATTAATGACCTCATTCTCAGATTAATAATAATAATAATAATAATGGATGAGAACAACTGCGGTCCTGAACATGTATCATGTTTACGTGAAATTTACAGCCTGGGATGGTGCATAATTTTGAAGAATAATTGAAGTGCAAAATGATTTGAGTTAGGCATTGAAATAGATGCGTGTTACTGGCATAAACCATAATCACAGTTCCGTAGAGAAATGAGTGAAAAAGGCAGTAATGCAGTTTTCAAAACTCAAGTACTTCTACCTCGAGATAATTCAGTTGTAACGCTGATTGTTTTGCATTTCAAGTTTTCTTATTGCGCCTGATTTATCGCACTGGAAGTGGCCCATTGTAGCAATAAAAGATTTGATCCGTAAAGAACCTCAAATGAATTTTTCATTTTCATCGAGGGACATACAAAAACGACACCTTTATCGTTGCTATTTCATTGGTGAAAACGATGCCACAATGAATGTCGTACAACCAGGAGAAAGGCGCCATCATTTCAATTACACATAACCTAACTAACCCGATTTTTAAACATTTGATGCATAATTTTTTGCAGGTTTTTGAGCCGTTTCTTCGTCCAAAATTCGACATTGGAGTGATATAAATGACTTCGTGCTAAAATTAACCATTTTAATTCGCAGTGGTTCTTTTGAATGTAAAATGCCAAAAAAACTATCTACAGGGTGTCCCAGAAATATTATTTTAAGAATCGTCTCTGTCTCTCAGGACATCGATAGGAAGTTGGCCTAATCCGGGATCACTGGCATCTGAAAAAATCCCTGGACAAAGGTCGAAAATGCGGGACATATGGTCATCTTACGTAAGCATTGTGCTTGAAACCACATACAGTTTAACGGTTATATAATATAACACGTTCAAAAAGCAGCCATACTTGTCTGCCACTTTCACTGCTGGATCAATACTCTCAATTGTGCATATAAAGTTGTGGATGCACTAGCATTACTCTCGATATGTCCTCTCCAGGTAACTTCAATAGGAAATAATTGTACACCAATTGTGAGAATATTGTTATGTCGCGGCATAACAGTTTTTTTGGCTTCTTGCTATAATGTTTTATTTTGTAAACAATATTTAGGGCTATATAATTATATTCAGTACACTGCTTATACTGGGGTAACAACCATGGTAAGATTTATCTGAAATGCGATAAGTAAACAACGTGAGTCCGGATTCACCTTCAGTTAGGCTTGATCATGCTTTTTTTTAGGTATAGTCAGCTGTCACAAAACAATGCCCATATCTAAATGGCCAAGCTCATAATAGAGAGAATTCCAACTGATATTGCAAATCGCCCCATGTCCAGGCGTCATCAAGGCTTGGCTCAGCACAGGTTTGTACAGAGAAGGCATAGCTGCTCCACATGAAGGAATCAATCACTGCTCCAACTCTGATCCTCGCCTTCGCGGCAATTGCTACGTGGTGGCTTCCAGGTATGTACAATATGATTAGGAACGTAGCAGTCTGGAAGGTCTATGATGGGTCTAGCCAATAACATGTTGTCTCTGTGTCGTCCAGTCGGGTGTAGGAAATGCGATCCTCCCTACACGAGACTGGACTCACAGGACCTGGGATGCTACTACTTCACCAGCGGTAAGGATACTGGAAACTGGTTTAGAGGTCAAGAGTTCTGCGCTTCGATTCGTGGAAACCTGTCCTCCTTAACATCCCGAATGGATTACGAAGGAGTCCGGCGATTCTTACGTGCCAGTGAGTTTGATTGTTGTTGGGTAGCTTAGTGAGTTGCTCTTTCTGTTTACGACTGTTGCTTTCCAGACAGGCCGAATGACAACTTCTACGTTGGCGGGTCCGATTTGGGCCACGAAGGGAGATGGACCTGGGCATCTACTGCCATGCCTGTAGCATATTCTGACTGGGCTCCAGGAGCCCCAAACAATAATAAGACAGGAGCTGAACACTGCCTTGTGTTAAATGCTAAGAAGAATTTTCAATGGACCGACGAAACATGCTTAGGTAACTTCTTCTTCATTTGCAATCATCACATTTGGTTGGGCTAGTAACATATTAATTACCTCATTCTCAGACTAATAATAATGGTTGAGAACAACTGCGGTCCTGAACATGTATCATATATACGTTAACTTTACAGCATGCGATGATGAATAATTTTGAAGAATTGAAGTGCAAAATGATTAGTCACCTTTTGAGTTAGGCATTGATATTGATACGTGTTACTGGTATAAAACAATAATGACAGTTCCCTAGAGAAATGAGTGAAAAATGGCAGTAATGCAGTATGTTGTCGAACCTCAAGTAGGTACTTCTACCTCGAGATAATTCAAATGTAACGCTGATTATTCTGCATTTCAAGTTTTCTTATTGCACCTAATTTATGGCACTGGAAGTGACACATTGTAGCAATAAAAGTTTTGATCCGTAAAGAACCTCAAATGTATTTTTCATTTTCATAGAGGGGCATACAAAAACGACACCTTTATCGTTGCTATTTGATTGGTGAAAATGATGCAACAATGAATATCGTACAACCAGGAGAAACGCTCCATCATTTCAATTCTACATAACTTTTCACTAACCCCGATTTTTAAACCTTTGATGCATAATTTTTTGCAGGTTTTTGGGCAGTTTCTTTCTTCTTCGTCCAAAATTCGATACAGGAGTGATATAAAGGATTCCAGCTAAAATTAACCATTTTAATTCGCGGTGGTTCTTTCGAATGTAAAACGCCGAAAAAATTAATCTACAGAAATATTATTTTAAGAATCGTCTGTCTCTCAGGACCCCGATAGGGAGTTGGCCTAATCCGGGATAACTGGGCGTCCCGACTGGCATTTGAAAAAATCCCGGGACAACTAGGTCCAAAATGCGGGACATGTGGTCATCTTACGTAAGCATTGTGCTAGAAACCACCCACAGTTATATAACACGTGCAAAAAGCAGCCACACTTGTCTGCCACTTTCACTGCTAGGTCAATACCACGTCAATACTGTCAATCGTGCAGTTGTGGATGCACTAGCAGTACTATCGATATGCCCTCTCCCACCTTCCCGCTCCCTTCAAAGCCCGCCATTTCCTAGTGCAAAAAATGTTGCCTCTTGGCATCAACCATTCCGTGCAGGTTACTGGGAGCTGATACTGGGACGATATTAATGCAATAAAACTGATATCAGATTGCAGGTAACTTCAATAGGAAATAATTGTACACCAAATGTGAGAATTGTTATGTCGTGGCAAAACAGCTTTTTTTTGGCTTCTTGCTAATAATATTTTGTTTTGTAAATAATATTCAAGGCTATATATTCCGTAGGCTACACTGCTTATGCTGGAGTAACAACAATGGTAAGATTTATCTGAAATACGATAAGTAAATAACGAGAGTCCGGATTCTCCTTCAATTAGGCTTGATAATGTGTTTTTTTTGGTATAGTCTGTCACAAAACAATGACCATATCTAAATGGGCATGCTCATAATAGAGAGAATTCCAACTGATATTGCAAATCGCCCCATGTCCAGGCGTCATCAAGGCTTGGCTCAGCACAGGTTTGTACAGAGAAGGCATAGCTGCTCCACATGAAGGAATCAATCACTGCTCCAGTTGTGATCCTCGCCTTCGCGGCAATTGCTACGTGGCGTCTTCCAGGTATGTACGTACAATATTATTCGGAGCGAAAGAGTCTGAAAGGTCTGACACAAGTCTGAATTATTATTATGTTGTCCAGTCGAGTGTAGGCAATGCGATGCTCCGTTCACGAGACTGGACCTGGGATGCTACTTCTTCAGCAAGGGTCAGGATACTGGAGGCTGGTGGCGAGGTCAAGAGTTCTGCGGTATGATGGGTGGAAACCTGTCCTCCCTCGAGACCCCACCGGAGATGGAACAAATCAGGCAGTACTTACTTGGCAGTGAGTTTGATTGTTGCTGGGTTAGTGAGTGGTAGGCCTACACTTCCCGTTTACGATTGTTGCTTTCCAGACAGGCCTAATGACAACTTCTACGTTGGCGGGTACGATTTGGGCCACGAAGGGGATTGGTACTGGCTCTCAACCGGGTTACCTTCTGGATATTATAGTTGGGCTAAAGGAGAACCAAATAATCAAAAGCCAGGGGGTGAAGACTGCCTTGTGTTAAATGCTAAGATGAGATTTGACTGGACCGACGATACATGCTTTGGTAACTTCTTTTTCATTTGCGAAAAGAACATTAGGTTGGGCCCACCATTTACTAATGACACTCTACTTCTCAAACTAATGATGGATGATCAATACTGAGGTTAGCGACATATGGATCATATACGTCAGCTTTACAGCCTGTGCTGATGCATAATTTGGAAACCTTGAATTACAGAATGGTTTGAGTTAGGCATTCATATTAACAGGTTTTTACTGGTATAGAACAATAATTACAGTCCTTTGAAAAATGAGTGAAAAAGGCATCAATGCAGCTTTAAAACTTCAAATACCTCTACCTCGAGATCAATCAATTGTAACTGTGATTGTTCTGCACATGTTTTCTTATTGTGCCTGAATTATCGAAATGAAAGTGGCACGTGGTAACAATAAAAGTTTAGATCCTCCATGTGAGTTTTTAATTTTCATCAAAGAGCTACCAAAACGGCACCTTTACGTATCTTTGCTTTTGCCGGATTGGTGAGAACGATGCAACAATATATACAGTATACAACAAGGAGAAACGCACCATCATTTAAATCCCACACAACTAATTACTATAGTGAGTACATATTGCATTACAAATAATCATTTTTGTCTCATACGACACAAGATCAAGTGTTTAACTCATTATAATTGCAGTCCAGGCTCTCCACAAGCTGCTCACAACTGTAACCGAATATTTGATTGGGCTCCAAGTGACACAAACAATCAGAAAGTAGGAGGTGAACACAGCAGTTTGATAATGATAACAAAGATGTACTTTCAATGAAGCGACTACTGCATCAATTTTGCGAATTTACAGATGGAAACGGTGGTTGAAGGAGGTGTAGAAAATATGCTTTCATATATGTTACTTGTACTTGAAGTATCGGTTGAAATCCAGAGGTAGACTGAATTTATGAACTTAATATTATTAAGCATTGGGGTAATAATTATAATGACAGCTTTTTAAAATTCTATAGACGTATCAGAGTACAGATCGAGTCTTAAAACCTTCATTTTGCTCTGGATAATGTGTTTGGTAGGCTATCAAAACAGTGTACTGTACAGTTACTGTGGCCTTCTTATCGTAATGTCCAGGCTTATAATAGAGAGAATAAGTGATACGGATATTGCAGAGAGAGTGTGTGTGTAGACGTCATAAATCTTGGCCCAAGTCCAGTATACGGACAGGACACGTTCTGCATGCGGATGTCAACCCTTCCAGTTATAGCAGTGGTATTTATTCTTGCTCAATTCTCTTCGTGGCTGCCTCAAGGTACAGGACGATTCGATACATAACGTCACTTCAGACTCGCATATTAATAACATTATGCCTTTTCGTGTTTGTTGGGCAGTGGGAGGTTTGGTATGCAGTCCGCCTTATACGAGACTTCAGTTCGGATGCTACTACTTCAGCTTCGGAAATGACAAAGCCACTTGGTATGAAGCTCGAGAGAGATGTGTCCTCATGGGTGTCAATCTGACCTCCTTCGAAACCCCGATGGAAAACGATGATATGAAGAACTACCTGTTGAACAGCAAGTTTTTTCGTATATTTTGATGGCACCTTATTACGAATGAATTAACTGTGGTTTTGCAGATAGACCCATTGACGCCTTTCTCATTGGCGGATACGACCTGGGTCACGACGGGGAATGGTACTGGATATCTACTAATTCACCTATGAGTTATTTTGATTGGGGTCCAGGAGAACCAAACAATCCGAAAGGAGGAAGTGAAAACTGCATACTGATGAGACCCTCCATGAAGTTTAAATGGAGCGACGACACTTGCGATAAAGTTCAGTACTACTACATTTGCGAATTCATAACAGGCCACGCTGGTTGAAGAACCTGCAGCAAATAGGCCTGTATTTATGCATCATATTACATCCGAATTGCAAGGAAATTGTGAAAAATAAAAGTCGCCGCGATTCTTAAACAAAACCTCCAGATTTTATTTCAAAATCCAGTATTGGTACAGCAGATTGCAGTGCTCCAAATTACTACAAAAAGTGATACACATTCATATCGACACATGACAGTACTTATATGCCTTCACATTGCGCTGCTTTACTTTATTTGTGGGCTATCACAAAGCAATGTGTACATATCTTAATGGCCAGGCTTAATATATAGAGAGAATAATTTATGCTATAGATACGACAAAGCGTCACCCCCAGGCGTCATCAATGATGCTTTTGGATCAAATCCAGTAGATGCCACATACACACCATGAAAGCTCCTGCTCTTCCAGCAGTCATTTTCACCTTTGCAACAATCTCCACATTGTTGCCTGAAGGTACGTGCAGCCTTTAAAAGTATACTTATAGTTGCATTATTACGAACGCTGCTAAATATGCTATGCTTTATGTCCAGTGTTGGGTGTACTATGCGCTCCACCTTTCATTAAGCTGAACCAGGGATGCTATTACTTCAGCAAAGGAACTGAGAAGGAAAATTACTTCCAATCAATTGAGAGATGTCTTGCCCTTGGTAGCAACCTGACCTCTCTCGAAACCCCAATGGAGTCCGAAGCAGTGAGGACCTTCCTGGTAAACAGTAAGCTGACTTTGGTTCATAACTAGGATTGTTTCTCTCTACAAATGTATTATTATTATTATTATTATTATTATTATTATTATTATTATTATTATTATTATTATTATTATTATTATTGCAGACAAACTCGCCACCGACAATTACCTAATTGCTGGGTATGACCTGGGCCACGAAGGGGAATGGTACTGGCTATCTACTACTTCACCTATTATGTGGTTTAATTGGGCTCCAGGAGAGCCAAACAATAAGAAGGCCGAAGGAGAACACTGCCTTTTGTTATATGGCAGGTATAAATTTTTGTGGGCCGATGAAACCTGCTCGACTCTTAAATTCAACTACATTTGTGAAGTTTCTCTTAGCCAAAACTTGGGCTTCGGTATCCAATTAACGTTTGCTGATGACAATTATTACTGATGACATGAACTGGCAGCAAATGTAATGTATCAGGTATTATTAGTGCAAGCAGCACTATTTAAAAATAAAAATATACGTTCGTAGACAGGTTCACTTGAGTTTTATCCCTCCTTCGCCACCAGAAATCGAGGTGAGGGATTATTCAATCTGACAGCCTCATTATCATCCACATAATTATGCGAATGTGACTAAGCGATCATTGGCATGAGTTCGTAACTTATCCTCTTTTGTTTGGACAACATGGTAGTATGTACGGTACTACATTGTACTAGTGTATTAGAGGGATCAAGCAAGAAAATGGGGGCTGAATGGGACAATTTTAGGGAAAGGAATTAATACTGCGCAGGATAATATTTTCAGTTGAGATTACATGATTGGTGACATAGTAAAATTATGGTTTTGTAATTTGCACATTTAAAATGTTTACTTTCACAAGGCCCCCAGAGAAAGTGAGAACTTATTTCAATTGTTATTACAACGGACATGTCATGTTGGTTGCAGAATGGGCCGACAATATAGTGCACAACCATCAACCCAATAAATGTCAGTTTCAGTAATGTGATGAAACAGTTCCTCTTTGGATTCAATGCCAGATGACCTTCTAGGGGTCAGGGCAATAAAAATCTGAAGAATGAAGTTTTCCATTTGAGCAGCAGATATTGGCTCGTGTAGGGCTACAGCCCATTGTGGCCCATGGGGTATTAGTAGTAGCTATTGCTTTTGAGAGTTGATAACTACCAAAAATAATTATGCAAAAGTCACTGCATGGCATTAAGCATAATTATTGTACAAATGCCACAAAGCGTCAATGAGCTCCCTCAACGACGCAGTTGAAGTATGACTCTCATGTGACCTATTCTCATTACACTTTGCAAATGATGCATCTGATTGGTCTCTGGACATCACCTGCCTGATTCTGCCAAACCAACAACAACTTTGGCCTAATCCAAATCAACTTATGCAATTTAAGCGGTGTGAGGAGCTGTCATCATCAGATACTTCAAACCTTCTGTTGCCATCTGTACTATCCTGGCACACCAGACATGGAAATGGTGAGCATTACACTATACTTGCACTTTGTAGCAATGTTGGTCAGTACTATCGTGGAAAAATGTCTCTTGATGATCAATATTTTCTGTTGCAATTATGGCTGGGATGTAGAGTACATTCTTTGAAAGTTTTACCACAGTCTGCGCCAAACAGATGTTACTTTCCAGATATCATTTTGCCACAAAAATTGTCGAGTTTATTTTCCAAGTTTGTGCTTAGAGTCATGATCCTTTAATTGTTAGTTACGCTTCTGATGATGTTGCCAGTAATAGTCGCCTAGTGTGATGTCAGTACTATTCTAAGGCAGAATGAATAGAGGGGAGTTTTCATGAAAAAAATGGATGAGCAACTATCAGCAAGACTATATCAGTTCATTGAGCTCATGTAATGGCATTCTGGCATGAAAATATGACAGAGTGGAAGGTTTTTTGCAAACTGTCACATTTCCATATTGCAATGCCACTGCGTAAGTGCTCATGTCCAGGGCCGGCGCTATGTGTGTGTGTGTGTGTGTGTGTGTGTGTGTGTGTGTGTGTGGTCAGACATTGCTATCCTTGTGAGGATATTTTTCGCAAGTTTCCTATCCTTGTGAGGACCGAAAACCTTACGAGGACTTTTTTCAGGCCCTCATAACGTACACAGTCCTCACAAGGATGGCGGAAAATCAAACCAAGACCTCCTTTTTACTGTGAAAAAATAGGTCACCAAAATTTCGTGTGTATTTTGTAGGTTAGGTTAGGTTAGGTTAGGTTAGGTTAGTTTTAAATTTTTATTTTTGCCAGACCCTCACAAGGATAGCACTTTATAACATGGGTGTGTGTGTGTGTGTGCGTGTGTGGCGCGAAAGAAGCATGATGGGCCCTTTCCAAATAATATAAAAATGTCGTTTAATATTTCTTCCTTAATGGCACACGCAAGGCCACAAGCGCGCCACTTAGCGCCTTCCAATGGCTTCCAGGAGCAAAATTTATTAATGAAATTGACAATGCTCACCACATTCTCTCAGCGTTTCTGCTTCAAAAACATGTCGTCATAGAGCCAAAACGCAAAGGGCTAAGTGCTGGTTCACAGTGGGATAAAAAGGACCGGAACAGAGAAGCAAAGCAAACTTAGGAAGTCATTGTTATATTGGTCTTTTCGCATACAGAAAGTGCAGTTCAGATCATTAGGCTTCCGAAAACGTAAAAATCACACGCTGAGTCAGCATATTCAAACAGGGAAAAATTTATAATTAAAAGGTTACATCATGTTTGAGCCGCTCAGGCTTCACCTACACCGAATTGCAAGGAACATCCTAATTGCAAGGAAATTGTGAAAAGTAAAAGTCGCCGCGATTCTTAGACTAAACTTCCAGATATTATTTCAAAATCCAGTATTGGTACAGCAGATTGCAGTGCTCCAAATTACTACAAAAAGTGATACACATTCATATCGACACATGACAGTACTTATAGCCTTCACATTGCGCTGCATTACTTTATTTGTGGGCTATCACAAAGCAATGTGTACATATCTTAATGGCCAGGCTTAATATATAGAGAGAATAATTCCTGCTATAGATACGACAAAGCGTCACCCCCAGGCGTCATCAATGATGCTTTTGGATCAAATCCAGTAGATGCCACATACACACCATGAAAGCTCCTGCTCTTCCAGCAGTCATTTTCACCTTTGCAACAATCTCCACATTGTTGCCTGAAGGTACGTGCAGCCTTTAAAAGTATACTTATAGTTGCATTATTACGAACGCTGCTAAATATGTTACGTTTTGTGACCAGTGTTGGGTATACTATGCGCTCCACCTTTCCTTAAGCTGGAGCAGGGATGCTATTACTTCAGCAAAGGAAGTGAGAAGGAAACTTTCTTCCAAGCAAAGGAGAGATGTCTTGCTCTTGGTGCCAACCTGACCTCTCTCGAAAGCCCGATAGAGACCGAAACAATGAGGATATTCCTGGCTAACAGTAAGTTGACTTTGGTTAATAACATTCTAGGACTGTTTCTCTCTACAAATGGATTTATTTTATTTTATTTGCAGACAAACTCGCCACCGACAGTTACCTAATTGGCGCGTACGACTTTGGCCACAACGAGAAGTGGTACTGGCTATCTACTACTGCACCTATTATATGGTTTAATTGGGCTCCAGGCGAGCCAAACAATAAGAAGGACGAAGGTGAACACTGCATTTTGTTAAATGGTAGGAATCAATTTTTGTGGATCGATGATACCTGTTCGACTATTGCATACAACTACATTTGTGAAATTGGTCTTAGCCGAAGCATGGGCATAGGTATCCAATTAACGTTTGCTGATGACAATTATTACTGATGACATGAAATGGCAGCAAATGTAATGTATCAGGTATTATTAGTGCAAGCAGCACGATTTAAAAATAAAAATATATGTTCGTAGACAGCTTCACTTGAGTTTTATCCCTCCTTCACCACCAGAAATCAAGGTGAGGTATTATTCAATCTGACAGCCTCATTATCATCCACATATGCAAATGTGACTAAGCGATCATTGGCATGTGTTCGTAACTTATCCTCTTTTTTTGGACAACATGGTAGTATGTGTACGGTACGGTACTACATGGTACTACTAGTGTATTAGAGTCTGCCCAAGGCCAGATAAATCCCCAACATCTGCTGGAACCATTGGATCTAGAGGTTACGTCCTGAGTGGGTGGGTGGGCGTATGGGCCAATGGCAACCATTTCCAGTTGCGATGACCTGGAAGGCGGATATCCCAGTACCCAGTGCTTGTCATGACCTTCGCAACACCAGGAAATTGACGTAGCTACAGGTATGCATAATAGTCGATAATAGTGCTAATATACCAATGTTTGTGAGGCTCATTAAAGTCAACTTAACTGACAGGAGTCTGTTAATAATTTATTCTCGATATGTACTCGTACACCAATCTATGGGCCCAGTCAAAATGGGGCTAATTTTACGATGCATGATAAGCATACCACTAATAAATGCACTCTATTTATTGTGTGGATGCTGCTGGGACAATGGATCAACATGAATACACCGAAGGGTACTCTCCCAGCACCGCAGTCATGTTGGTCTCATGGCTGGACACAGGCTGGACAAGGAAGTGGACCAGTTGAAGCTGATCAACTCCCTTGATGGATGCAACTGCAGTTAATTGATGGTGAGTTACGATGCAAAACTTTTATCTGTGATGAGTGGCACATGTAATAAGCATTGTTAATGATAAGGGTATAGGTTTATCCGAACTCAAAATTTAATCTAATTGCGCAAAAAGGAGGGGAGGGATCAAGCAAGAAAATGGGGCCTGAATGGGACAATTTTAGGCAAAGGGATTAATACTGCGCAGAATAATCTCTCACTTGAGATGACATGATTGGTGACACGGGAAAATTAGGATTTTCGAATTTGCACATTTAAAATGTTTACTTTCACAAGGCCCCCAGAGAAAAGTGATATAACTTATTTCAATTGTTACTACAACAGACATGTCATGTTGGTTGCAGAATGGGCCGACAAAATAGTGCACAACCATCAACCCAATAAATGTCAGTTTCAGTAATGTGATGAAACAGTTCCACTTTGGATTCAAAGCCAGATGACCTTCTAGGGTCAGGGCAATAAAAATCTGAAGAATGCAGTTTTCCATTTGAGCAGCTGATATTAGCTTGTGTAGGCCTACAGCCCATTGTGGCCCATGGGGTATTAGTAGTAGCTATTGCTTTTGAGTTTTGATAACTGCTAAAAATGGGCAAAAGTCACTGCATGGCATTAAGCATACAAGTGGCACAAAGAGTCAATGAGCTCCCGCAAAGACGCAGTTGAAGTATGACTCTCATGTGACCTATTCTCATTACACTTTGCAGATGATGCATCTGATTGTTCTCTGGACATCACCTGCCTGATTCTGCCAAACAACAACCACTTTAGCCTAATCCAAATCAACTTATGGAATCAAGCGATGCGATGTCCTGCATCATCAGATACTTGAAACCTTCTGTTGCCATCTGTACTATCCTGGCAGACCTGACATGGACATGGCATTACACTATAATATGTACATGTACTACCTTGTAGCAATGTTGGTCAGTACTATCGTGGAAAAATGTATCTTGATGGTCAATATTTTCTGTTGCAATTATGGCTGGGAAGTAGAGTACATTCTTTGAATGTTTTACCACAGTCTGTGCCAAATAGATGTTACTTTCCAGATATCATTTTGCCACAAAAATTGTCGAGTTTATTTTCCAAGTTTGTGCTTTGACTCATGATCCTTTAATTGTTAGTTACGCTTTTGATGATGTTGCCAGTAATAGTCGCCTAGTGTGATGTCAATACTATTCTAAGGCAGAATGAATACAGGGGAGCTTTCATGAAGAAATGGATGAGCGACTATCAGCAAGAGTGCAAGACTATCAGTTCATTGAGCGCATATGTAATGGAATTCTGGCATGAAAATATGACAGAGTGGAAGGTTTTTTGCAAACTCACATTTCTATATTGCAATGCCACTACATAAGTGCTCATGTAACCAGGACCGGCGCTAGCGGTGTGCGACCAGTGCTACCGCACAGCGCACAGGGCTCAGATGCGTGTGGGGCGCGAAAGAAGCGCGAAGAGCACTTTTCAAATAATATAAAAATGTTGTTAAATTTTTATTCCTTAACGGCGCACACAAAGCCACAAGGGTACCACTTGCTCAGCGCTTTGCAATGGCTTCCAGTAGACAAATTGATTAATCCAATTGACAATGCTCACCACATTCTTTCAGCGTTTCTGCTTCAAAAACATATCGTCATAGCGCCCCCTTCCAAAAAGTAAATAAAAAGCAGTAGGAGACGTGCACCTCGCTTATCGTGTACTGCACCGGCATTTTTGGGTTGTGATGGCGTAGCTGATGTGCATCAGAAATTGTGCTTTTAAAAACGATTAACGTATTTCATTTATTTTAGCACTATAAACCGAGCAGGCGGGGCAGCGGTAGGGTGCAGATCAAATATTTTCCAGCCTAACATATGCATCCGCCATGCTATTAGGCGCAAGTGAACTCTTCAGGTCACTATATATAGAGAGAGAGGACGAGAGTCTAGCGCACATCTCAAAGACTGTCACATCGTGATGGATTAAATATGGATGTGTTGTAGCAGAAATTTTCCCTCAAGTAGATTTTTTTCAACACGTACTATTGCTTACGTCACATTAAGTGACTCGTGTAGATTAATCTATCTCTTATCACATCAAATCACAACGTACACAGACATAGATACGCACATTATGATATCTAAATAACTCGAGGACAAGCATGTTAACATGAGCCAGAGACACTTGAAAATTGTTGAGATATACAGGCTTGAAAAGTCACCATTTGAATTTTCCTATATTTTGGCGAGCTGTACCTTCGCAGTTTCCGGTTCGAAAATTTAACATGTACCGGTTTCAGATGCTCTGGGATCTTTCTCATGAGGAAGATTTTTGCATAATAGATATAACTAATTTCATAATAATTATCGACCTTTGGCCATGAAAACGGGGTCGCCCTCGTAAGCACCATAGATATTAAACTTTGACATGGGACTGAGCATGTTACCAATGGAATGTCACAAACATTTATCTGGCTACATTTTAGAGAAAAACTAACTCCATAGGCGCATTCCCCTTGTCATTTGGTATGCCGTACTATATATGTTTACTAGGTTTTACCCATTTCCACTAACCCAAAATATTATCCCAAAAAAGGCCTCATTTTCAGCCATTTTAAAAATTACATGCCATGGTATGCATCATTGATAACCGTGTTGATGGAATTATGACTAATAAGTTTGAAAATCCATTGCACTTATTGTGGTGATACATGTTCCTCCGGGTGTGGATGTCGTCATTAACGTATGACTCGCGGTTGAGTCGAGCTGGCCCATACATTACTAATTGTCTACCCTACTCATTAGCCCACCCACATTGTTCCGGCAGTAGTCAGTTGGGAGAGGTCCTTCTGCTCTTTCGCTCTTCGTCCGGACAACAGCTGGAATTTTCATCTAGTGCCAGACTCAAAGGTAAATAGCGACCACACTCTTACTTTGGTTGAAAATAATTGCAGGAACAATAATACGCACGCTTAAATTTTTTTTGAGAGCGAGAGTTTTGGGGGGCAGCGAATGACGCTGATTATTTTCTTTCCTGTAATGAGTTTGGTGTTTTCTATTCTGTGAGACTTTCTCAGGGCAAGTTTACTGAAGTATGCACAAAATGTTGCAGCCTAATGTGTAAAAAATATAATATTAGTGAGTGGGGGGGGGGGGGCATAGGCGAAATGATTACTGACCGAAACCTGCTAATCCGGATGTTCCTGTGGGATCGAGTTTAAAATCAGGCTTGATCCGGATACAGTTTCCTTTCCGAGCACTACTGAGTCAGGCAGACGACCTTCCAATTGTTCCAATTGTCGGTTCAGCTATCATATACAAATTTTTTATCAGATCAAAGAGCCATGAAGCTGTACTGCGTCATTTGCCGGAATGAGTTCTTGCCTTCATCCGAGATCATGTCAGCGGACTGCGGCCACATCTTCCACGACACATGCATCTATCGTTGGTTCAATGAGTGAGTAGCCCACCAGCATCATCACATCATGTTTGGTAACAATAACAATTGCACTGACTTACTTTGTCATGGTTGCTTTGAACAAGGTCTGGTTCACCTGCTGGAACTGTGACCTGCCCAGTGTGCCGCTCCATGATCCTTCG
>JYFJ02005453.1:0-24829 GCA_000934665.2 Catajapyx aquilonaris
CTATGAACCCCCTCTAGATGGCGTTTCCGGACACGGGTTCCTATGTCAAAAATACTTGTCTTGGTCCCCTCTATTACCCCTGAAAGTCTTTGCAGAGTTACAATAAACACCCTGTATATGGGAAGGTTATCAAATCTTCCGCTTATTTTCAAAGTCATGGAATTTTCCACTGTAAGTGGACAAGTGAGCAAATTGTTCACATTTTTCAGTTGAAATGGGCTCGAATTTATTTTTAAATGGAAAAGTTCTATTATCTTCCACTATTTTCGAAGGGCTGGGATATTTCAGGCAATTTTTAAGTGGAAAATGCGCAAAATTTGCACTTTTTTCAGTTGAAATGTGATATAATTTTTCACTTATTTTCGAAGTGCTGGAATTTTTCACATATTTTAAGTGGAGAAGTGCTTCGATAGTAGGACTATCGGTCCTGCAATGAGGCGGAAAGCCTCCATTTTGTTTCTTCTGTGGACATGAAAAGCATAGCAGCTACTCAATTAATAGCTAGACAAACCAACGCATGCAACAATGCAGCTGTGTCGATGTGCTGACAGAGTCCTGTTGAATTATTTACACGCTTCCGTAGAGCGATTTTTTTGTGTGCGACTACGTGCTCGAAATCCGCTCACGAGGGTGTGACCGGACCTGCAGCGAAGGTGTCGGGTGTTTTGAGCCGTGGTGTCGAAAAAGAGGGAAAAAACCCCATGTCCGTATCTCCGTTGTTCCGGGATCCTAAAGGGGGAGCACCCACCGGAAAAGCGGGTGCCAGGAACCGGAACAAATTAATTTTTGTGTACATTGTGCTCGGGAGCAGGCCGTTTTGGTGTGATTGACAGATATGTGAGAAGGTGACAGTCGATGTGGCGACATCGCTCGAGGGTCATGGGTTCACGCGAGGACCGTCGTCGTTGGTATCCTCGAGTGATCAAGGAATGTTCACATGTCTGGGATTTGGTGTAGTATGACCATCTTCAGAAACGGCATCATACGTCGCGTATGATGACGTTTCATTAAACACCAATCAGAGGCAAGATCAGATAGGATACTTGGAAGCTCATTGGGCGGGAGTAGTAGTAGTGGCTCTCTGTTCCTGTTTGAAAATGGTCAGACTATACCAAGAGCGAGCGATTTTCTGTCCAGATATAGGGCGATGTATCACTAATCGCTCGCTGTGCCATATCGCCAATGTATAAATACGGTGTGTTCACCTGCTGGCGAGAAACGCCTTTCCACGCTTTTTGGCTCGCGATAGGAGCTGCAAACGCTAGAGAGCTGTACCCAAAGCCGCGTTTACATGTGAGCGATTTAATCAGCGATGTTGCAGCGATGAGACCAATTGTTTAGGGCAAAAATATGTTGTTACTTTCGTTCGGCGAGGACATCGCGGATCAAATCGCTTGCATGTAAACGCGGCTTTAAAGCGTGGCGAGAATGTATATTTGCTTTGCGTCAGGCCGATTTTCGATACGCGATACATCGGCGTACGATCGACATTTAGGTCATTCCGATACTGATGCAATATCGATGCTCAGAGCATGTTGATATTTAATGTCGTATCAATTCTTAGATCATAACGACATATTGGTAATATTTCTATGTAGATTACGTCGAGACTGAAATCTTACCGATTCTTTGGTAATATCGATATTTAGACCACGCCGAGACTGAGGTCATACCGATTCGTTGCTACTATCGATACGGTATTTAGACCACGTCGAGACTGAGATCATATCGATATTATGTCGAACGATCAGCATAGTTAGGACCATTCACGTCCAACCAGACCTGTTCCAGTGGTCAACCCGAAGCCTGACCCATGCGGTGTGGATACCATCGTCAGATTGGTTTCTCTCTATGGCGACCACGCTGCCAATTTTGCGAAATTGCTATTCGGAGCGAAATATATCAGTGTAGCTTTGGGGAAGGGGGGGGGGGGNGGGGGGGGGGGTGAAATTTCCGCAACGCCCACGGAAGAGGCCCATTTGTGCATATCTCGTGCCAGCCGGCCCTCCCATGGATTTCTCATACCGCTGGCCTAAACCCCGGTTTTATTTAGTCGGCCCAAATGAACGGCAGGGGGTGGTGGCCCATTCTGGTGAGGGGACACGCAAGAGTTCATGTTTGACCATCCACACAAGGGGGCGGATTTAAGGCCACCTTTTTTAGAGGCGATTGTACCGCTGCCTGGAAGCTCAAATTTGTGTCATCACGTTTCTCATACCGGGCACGTGGCTTTGGATCACCAGCGCCACTTGGTGTCGGCATTTTGAGGTCAAGACGCTGGGCGGTGCAACATAACGTAATTGATTTATTATATTCTAAAGGGTTCGACATGCCATGTGGCGTGCCGGATTCCACCATGGAGGGACCATGTAATGCCCAATTAATTACGAAACAAATTTTACGGCGAGTTAATCAATCAAAAAGGGGGCGGTAGGGCCCAGAATAAGTTGGTGCACCAGCCCACTGACACTCCTACCCCAACCTTATGGAGAAAGGGGATAAGGTTGTGTGTGTAGGCTTATCAGGTGTACCCGTAGGGAGTGGGGTTGCCGCTTCAGCACTGCTGTAGTGCACCTATGTGGCGATCCTGGCGGACGATTCTGCCTTTAGTAGAATCCACTGTCTTATCGCTGTACATTTTGCTGTCGATTTACCGGCACCTGCACCGTGCGTGCGCCAAATTAATTCTGGAACAACCTGGTATAAATTTCCACGCGTGTCACACTCGGGTGTTCAAACACATCCTCGCTCACGGGTCAGTCACATGTCCTTGACCACAGGACGTACCCTTTGACGTCATAACCTAACTCAACTCATACGTCGTAGGGGGGCGTGGCGATTGACATCCCGTTTATTGTCCCCGCAGTGCGTGCAGGCCAAGAAATACTGTGCGTGATAAGGAGGTGTTTCCATTCGAGGGTTGGAAGTATAGGGAAAGAAGAAGGTGGATAACCGATAAGGTGGGGAATTGCAGGTGTTGGGATATAGGGAGGTGGCATGGATTGAATTGGGCATATTGATATGTTGTTGGAGCGAGGAACGGCGATGACAGGGCGTTTACGCGCCGTGTAAACAGCGTGTCTAGGACGATAAGTGAAGGGCGCGGGTTATATACCGTGCGTGGCCCGGCTTGGAGATTGTGTCCTTGCACACGAGTCGGGTTGTTAACATGTTCCAGATGATGAGCTTGCGAGAAACGCCTCGCCACATTAGGCTCTCGCTGCCACAAAGCGTAGCGAGAAGCAAATTCTCGCAATCCGTCCGTTAGCTACTCGCTCACGCTAAGTCCATCGCATGTCGCTTAACCCAGATATTATTAGCGAGAAGCAAAGTCTCTCACCCCATTCGTTCACTTCGCGCCCACGCTACACATGTTTCTCGCTAGCTTCAGGCGTCACACTTCTTTGTAAGCGAGTTGCACCAACTATACGAGCGTTAGCGGGCTGAAAATGGGGGTAAAACTCGCTGCCAAAGGTTTGGTGAGAAGGGGTTTCTTTAGCTTTAAGTTAGCAAGAAACGAATGGGAGAATGAGAGATTTAGCAGGAGCGAGAAGGCAACGGTTGAGGTGCGAGAATAGGATTCTCGCGAGAATCGCCTTCACGTCACGCTCTTTTACTAGTAGAGCGACTTGCTGCCACAAAGGATCCCGAGAAGTCATTTGTCCCACAGAGAATCCAATTTGTTCGTTGGCTTCTCGCTCACGCTAAAATGTCTCTTGAATTCGCTCGCGTGGCGTTTCTCGCTAGCTGAGAGCTGCAGCGAGTTGGGTCTCTCTCGTTCGTGCTTTTACAGCGACTTGCTTGCAAAAAGGGTAGAAGGTTAGCGAGAAGCAATTCGTTCGCTTACTTCTCGCTCACGCTGAAATGACTCGAATTCGCTCTCGCTAAGGCCAGTTCTCGGAAGCTTGTGAGAAACGCCTCGCCATGTTTGTTAACATAGTGTTGTACCAGCGCAGCGAGAATTGGTCGTAGCGAGAGGCCAGCGGATGTACAGGGTGATCCAAATTATAATCCACCTAACGCGAGCAGATCCCCAGGTGCCCAGTAAGCGGATGAACATGGACCGGACCCCATTTACAGGGTGTTACCGAATGTTGGTTTGTGTACGCTGCCAAAGCAAGCGTGCAAGTGCCAACATGGTCACCGCAAGGAGGTTGATACTGCTCTCTTTTTTTGGCAACTTTTCCGCTCACTTGTAACTCTCTCGCGGGTTTTTTTTCCCAACGCAATAAAACCAGGTTCAGCCGGAGTCTATTTACCAACTGGTAGGGAGGGGGGTTTAATCCCGGATATACCGTAGCTTATATTGGTCCAAAGATCTCACCTCTCTCTCTGAGGTTGTGCCGCCTACGCTCAAGTCTGTCAATAATGTTACCATGGCGACAACTGTTACCTTATGCAGACTCGCTTCTAGCGTGGGGTGTTCACACGGCGACTTGTGACTAAGCAAGCTTTTAAATATTGTGACGGTGGCCCCGGGTGGGAGGCTTGCTGTTGTATCGAGTCGTGATGCAGCCTAGTGCGAGGCTAGCCTGTTCATGGCCAAAAACCGCTTAATTCCGCTCAGGTTGGCTGGGAAAATGGAGACGGCTGAATTTCCATACGCATCTAGAGTGGGTGGGCTGGGAAATCGACATAAATCCAGCTATTCAGCCAAGTTTCCTTAGCAGATATCGCTTTCAAGTACACCGCCGGGGTAGTGGCTTTTGAATGTAGCCTACTGGGGCAAAGGATTGCAAATTGCGAAACTTTCGCTCAATTCAAACCAGTTTCAGGCATTATGCTTAAGGTAAAGCCCTGCAGATAGGTCGGAGCCCAGTCTTATCCGGGAGTTGGAACAATTGCCCGAAGCTAGCGAGAAACGGAAGCGTGAGCGAGACAATTTTTTTAAATTAGCGGTGCGATATACATGCACCCATCCCCGGGTAGAGTCTAGCCAGATCTGAAGGCTCGGGCTCTATTTATTTATGGCGAGGCAGCAGAGAGTAAGTGACATTGACCCGGGCATTCATCAGCGCAAGGCTGCCACCGTCGTCACTGGTGACGTCAAAGGGCCGTCTCTTGCCAAGGAAAATCGAAGCTCCGGCTGCGTGTAGGAGAAGCAGCGTTGCTGCAACAACATCCCCTTCCATCGCCAGGAGGGGAGAAAAACTCTCGCTTGTGTAATGGTGGTAAATACGGCGCTAATCTGACACTAAATAGGCGATGTTTGGTTGCGCAACTGGGTATGCTCGGAGCGGTTCGATGTTGGCTACACTGGGGGATGTGGAGAAACCCCACGAACAGGCCTCGGCAACTCCTATGGAACTTGAGTCTCCGCCACCCCGGATTTGGCGCTGCCGGCGCTCCACAGGCATCCGGGAGGACGCCTTCAACTAACCCAAACCATCCTTTCCCCTGCAGATGGGTCCGGAGCACATTCGCAGACTCGCTCGTCAGCCACCCGAACCGCCTCGATGCTGGAAGCGCCAATTCTGGGGTGGCGGAGACTCACAAGTGCCATACTGTCCCTCAGTGTAGCCTATACGACAGCCCAGAGCGCAGCGAGCCGGGTGTTTCTCGCTAAATCCCTGCTGGCGAGAGTCGGTCGTAGCGGGAGCGAGAAGGCAATTCTCGTACCGCATTCGTCCGTTGACGTTTGCCCTATGCTAAAAGTTTGCTCCAAAATAACTGGGTTCTCGCTCTAGCAATGTCCGATTCACGCTAGCTGGGTAGCGAGAACGGGAAGCATATCGTCTCATCTCAGTCATGGCGAGAGCGAGAAGGCAATTCTCGCACCGGATTCGTCCGTTGACGTCTGTCCTACGCTAATATTTTGCTCTAAAACAACTGGGTTCTCGCTGTAGCAATGGACGATTCACGCTAGCTGGGTAGCGAGAACCTGAAGCATATCGTCTCATTTCAGTCGGTCGTAGCGAGAGCGAGAAGGCAAATCTCGCACCGGATTCGTCGGAAAAGTACGCTGGAAAACAATTTGATCTTCGCTTTAGCTAAGGCCGATTCACGCTAGCTGGGTAGCGAGAGCGAGAAGCCTATCGTCGCAACTCGGCCGTGTCGAGAGCGAGAAGGCAATTATGGCTCCGGATTCGTCCTCTGACTATTGGCCCACGCTAACTGTTTGCTCGAAAACAATTTTCTTCTCGCTGCATATTTTAGCAGCTGCGAATGGTACACCCGAGATGAGTAGAGAACGAGAAGCCTATCGTCGCATCTCGGTCATAGCGAGAGCGAGAAGGCAATTCTCGCACCGGATTCGTCCGTTGACGTATGTCCTACGCTAAAATTTCGCTCTAAAACAATGGGCTCTTCGCTTTAGCTTTGGCCGATTCACCCGAGCTGGGTTGCTAAAAGCCTATCCGTGCACAATAAGGTGTGTTCACATGCTCGATAGTTTTGGAGCGAATCGCGACTTTAGCGTGAGCGTGTGTTGCTTTCTCGTTCAAACTTTCTAGCGATCTTGGGATCACAACCTCGTTCGTCCGTGGCTGGTCTCGAACTCGCTTCTAAAACTTAGCTTCTCGCTGGAACTATACGACGGATTCGGGCCAGCATGTGAACACACATTGAAGATGGGCGAGAATTGACCTATTGTAGCGAGAAGCCAATTGT
This sequence comes from Catajapyx aquilonaris, assembly GCA_000934665.2. Classification (NCBI taxonomy): domain Eukaryota; kingdom Metazoa; phylum Arthropoda; class Diplura; order Dicellurata; family Japygidae; genus Catajapyx; species Catajapyx aquilonaris. The sequence continues at coordinate 6,610 of JYFJ02005453.1, forward strand.
CGCTTCTTGCTCTCGTTACGACCGATTCTCGCGAGAAGTGACATACTGGAACATCCTGAATGTTTGTTTGTTTTTAATACCCCGTGAAAGGCCAGGGCCCTCTTATGGGTTCCCAAGGGAGGGTGCTCTTAAGTAGTAATTTCTGACCCTCTTAAATACCAGACCTTTTTTCTCTTGGCCATGGGCAGAGAAGGAACATGCTGAATGTAACATGATGGAACCTAATCTAACACAAAGTAAAATAATGGATACATTTGAGATAACTGTCATATGAATTAGTTAGTTTAGGACGATCCAACCGATTCAGACACAATTTTGCAAAATTTCGTTAGAGTAAAATGGCGCCGATAATGAGCTGAATAGGCCATCTTGGAATTCCCAGAGTGTGTATTTTGCCCGGATGGGGAAAAAAATCCCGGCCTTGAGTAAATCCGTTGGGGAATGAGTGAAATCTGTGCGAATCCGCGTCCAGTGATTTCCCAGGCGGATTGGCTATTCGCGATTTTTTTTTTTGTCGGGCCAGCTCGTGCGATAAGCCATTACGCATTGAGCGTAACTCAATTACGCACGTAACCTTGCGCGATTTTTAGCGTTCCATTTAAATTGCTAAATTCGGATTTATGCCCGGTTTTAACCTGTTTATTGCCCAAGAGGTTCGAAGTGGTTGCTAGGGTAAACAATCTCAAAAGTCGATGCGGAATATACGTCACGATCGGGAATTTCCGAATGCAGATTTGGAGCAAGGTTCAGCGCGCCGCGGGCGACGGTGATTGGCAGCACAATGGCGGGCTCGCACTTGAATTGCGAGGACCGAGTTGTATATGTATACATGCATGGGCTGCCCCCGTCTGATGTCGCGCACAATGTCGGAAAAGGGGTAGAGCGAATCTCACACCCGAATGCCGATTCACTATTGGCATTGTCAGGGGACGTCGATTCGGTGTGCTTGGTGTGGCATCTTGTGAACAACACCTAGAGACGGGCACAATAAGGTGCTTCGGAGTTGGGGAAACACTGAACTGTAATTGGTTCTTTCAAGGAGTAACTAGGAAGCGTGTAAAGAACGACCAATATGGCGGCGGTGCCACCTCGCGACTTCGAACACACGTGACCTGGTCAGTAGGTGACCTTAAGAGTAGTTAGCAGGTCAGCCCGGTTCAAAACTGTTGGCACTACACTTACACGCTAATACGTTCTAGGTAACTAATGATGACCCCCAGGTACAACCAGTTTACAATTACGTGGCGGCCATCTTGATCCGAGAGGCTGCCGCGCCACCTCCCGACTTTGAACGCACATGGCCGGGTCAGTTTGTGACCATAACAGTCATTAGCACATGTGCCCGATTCAGGACGCTTGGCACTACATATACGTGCTAACAGTTTCAATCTAACTTAATAATGTCACACTTAATCATGTTTAAAAGTAGGCGGCGGCCATCTTGGATCTGACAGATCACCTCCCGACTTTCAACTGGCGTGATCGGGCCAGTGGGTGACCTTACGAGCGGTTAATAGGTCAACTCGATTCAGTACATCTGTTACTACACATTTTTCGCTAATAGTCAACGCATCGGTAATGATCGTACCAATTAAAACCAAAAAATTTGGGCATCACCCCGGCGGCCATATTGATCCGGCCTGCAGGCGCAGACGCCATTTCCAGTCGGAATCCGGGAATAGACAGTGGATGTCAAAAAAATGGCCAAAAAGAGGAGCAAGAAATGAAATTTTCTGCAGTAATAAGCGTGGTCGGACTCAATATCGGTGGACAGCAAAAGGCCATCTGGCGGATGACATGATGACGCGACGGGGGATTTTTCGATCGGAGGCTTTTGAGTGACACTTTTTTCGGGTCTCATGGGGGGGGGGNGGGGGGGGAGATCACAAAAATGGAGGACTAATGATGAGCACTTCGCCGAATCGGTTTCGCAACTATTTTGGCGACAAAAAATTGAGCTATATACAAAATGGCGCCGAAATGTGACCAGGATAAAAAATGGCGGAATTTCAGATCAGGTTTGAACGAGCCGGTACTGTAAAAGTGCTATATTTTTACATTTGGATTATAGATCAAAGTAGTTTTTTCCCGGCCTGATAGAATTCTGGAAGTTGGGCCGAAACAGTTAAAAAGAATTTTCGAAAGCGAGTTTAGTTGTGCGGTGCATGGTAAATATTAATGTATGTTAAGCGGGGGTAGCTGTAATGCAAGGGCCGTGCTGTAAGTTAATGCTATGAATATTTATTGAGATAGATCTGACGTAATCCGGCCGACGGATGTAACCTGACTTGGACATAATAATAATACTAATACTAATAATAATTCCGGTGTACATTTGCTGCACTACTATATATGAATTTTTAATGAGCTCAACCGAGTGCGCAACACAGTTCGCGCAAATTGTTTCCAACACTACGCCTGAGGGGGTGACAATATGGCAAATTTCTGCGACGTTGCCAAGCTACTGGTGGGAATTTGGACCCCTAGGAGTAACTGTGGCAACGTTGTTGTCGGAACAATGGACTTGCGCGAATGTGGGTGCGCACTCGGTTGCTCTCGACAAAAAAAAAATCATATATAGCACAAGATGTGCGCTCCCCCCAAAAAAGATGTAAACAAAGGCTGCATATCTGCTGTACATTACCCCGGTTGTTTACACGCATTGTACACACGACACTGGTTATGGCCCCCTTTTCAAACGAGCCGCGGTTCTAAAATTATTATTGGCCCGACTCATTCTCTTATTGTTAACCATGGTTCCCCNCCATAGAAAATTATTTTGTAACATACACATGAAGTAGGGCGTGCTTAACTAGTCCTTTCAGAATGAGCAGGCCTCATTTGTCGGCGATAAATATAAACCGCGGCACTAAAACCAGTTTCCCCGGGTGTAATTGGATTGTGACGTTTATTGTGACGGGGGAGGCCCGACCTTTATATTTTAGCCGGATTGCTTTAAAACCCGATCGGGAAAACCGGCTTTTGTTTGGATATAACCGGCCGGTTTGTTTTTACGGCTTATCGGCCCATCTTTGAGCGCGGTTGCCAGATTGTGTACAATTCCGGTCATAAAGATTGACTAATCTGGACTAAAAATGGCGGCGTTTTCATACTCAGCATCTTAACAAAATTTTCGATATTTGAGGAGCCAATGTGGCGCCGGAGCCTCCGCACAGCAGCACCGGGGTTGCCAGATCGATAAAATATTTCAAAACCAGGGGGTGGGGGGTATGCACCGCAGGGGGTGGGTAGACACTCGTAATCCCAGTGACGTTGGGGGAGTGGGGGAGGGCTTCCTTATTCGGGACAGATAATTCGGGGCAGGATTTGAATCAGAGCGGCTTTTGGGAGGGGGGGTCCCACCCTGCTACTGGTGCGCTTTCCCGTCCCGCCGAATTTGCCTCTCTAATGAGCTGCTTCGATTAACACATGGCTGCCGGGAGAATGTTATTGTTTCCCAGGGGGAGGCGCCACGGTCGCTGTTTGCCGGAATTTGCATCTTCAGGAGGAGCCAGTTGGAGAAAGAGGCGTTTGGGAGGGTATTTCCAACACTGAGTTACTGATCTCTGAAAATGGCCGCCACCTGGCCGATATTGAGGCCCGATTTAAGCCCGTTTTATGACCCATCACCACGAAAATAGTGCATGTGGTCTTATCACACGTCACGAATCGTTAGAGCGCAACAAACAAGCTATCGGTCAGCCACAAGCCAAGTGACGGGGGGTCAAAAGTGCGAGGTGGGACGGCAGCCATCTTGGTACGCCGCATTGCCTATATTAATGCCCAATTTAAGCCCGTTTTATGGCCTATCACCACGAAAATAGTTGCATAATCACTTGTCACACGTCACGAATCGTTAGAGCGCAACAAACAAGCCACTGGTCAGCCACAAGCCAAATTACAGGGGGTCAAATGTGCGAGGTGAGACGGCGGCTATCTTGGATCTTCACCTTGTGCAGACCAGGTGAAGACAGCCTGGAAGGTAGACTTCTCGACAATTTGTTACCAGATTAACTTGCCAGGATAGGCTGATTCGCACCATCCTGTACTGCAGTAACCCTGACAAGCGCTGTACATGTTCATTCACACATCGAACACAGCAGGGTACTTGACATACTCGCGGTGTACCTGGGAACTCCGATAGTATGTCGGAGGATCACCGTCAATCAGCACTGGCTTGCTTCAACAGATGCCCTAAAATGTCATTCAATGGTGGCCGAACATTGGTTTTCAAATTGTTTACAGGTCCATAGAATATTCCATTGCTACCACAATAGCTGTCCCAAAATACATCAGTAGACCTATCGACTTTATAAAGTATGGAGGGCTAAAAATACTATTGTTGGTGGGCCGGACTCCGACATTAGCCCCGAACGAATTCTCATACACCTGTCAAAAACCCCGGTTCTAAGTGAATGGAATTATTTGAATAAATAATTCAGTGAGTTAGACCGAGTTTTGGCGTGACATGCGAAACAGCTGTCGAGTTGCGCGTGTGGGACTCCCGGGGTGACGCAACTCGCCAGCAGCTGACCTCAATGCAGTATTCACCATCCCATTACCCCAATTCCTTCCCCCTTTTCTTCCTGCCTTCCTCCTTTTCTCTTCAAACCATCGATTCTGGACATCGATTCGATTGATTCTGACCATAATCGAGCGTGTGCGGCTGCACGATGGCGCCACTGTCCATCTTGCTAGTTTCGGGCTCACCTGGGAAGTGTGACCTGTCATGGCCGCTATGATCACACATCGCAAATTTGACACCTTGTAACACACCATGTGGCTAGTCAATTACGTAGTCTTTGACCTCTACAGGTTCCTGTCTGATGGTAGGACGTGAGTAAGGAAGGAATTCATAAGATTACAAGGTAAAAATGTGTATAAATTCGGATAATGTGAACTGTCATGGCGGCCGTGATTACACCTCGCAAATTTGAGCTCTCGTTACACACGATGTGGTTAGCCAACCCCTCAATTTTTGACCTCTAGAGGTTCCTGCCTGGTGATATGACCCGAGTAAGTGAAGAATTCGTAATAATACGAGCAAAGAAATGTGAATAAATTCGAATGTGAACTGTCATGGCGGCCGCGTCCCACCTCAGGCCTTGTGGTAGCCAACTGCTTAATTATTGACCTCTGCAGATTCTGGCATGTGACAGGAATGGGATATGTAAAGGACCTTTGTAGGTGATCATGCATAAGTGCGAAATTTTGCGATTTCGACCCGGTCGAAATTTGCGACGAAAATGGTGGCAACGTGGCGAATTGCGTATGTCTAGACATATAGCTCAGTGTGCGGCGAGGAGGGATATTCCATCAGTCAATTTAGATCCAATCCCATGCAGGAAGTGGCTGTAAGGTCACCAGCGGCGATGACCATCAGGCGCACCAAGAATAAAAATCCGTGCGCACGTCTTGTGGAAGGGGTTATCCTCTCCAGGTTATCAAAGCTTCCTGTACACACCTTTTGTTGATGACACACTTATTGAAGCATCGACACATAGTAAACATCAACATGTGGGGTGAAAATGGCGCCAGTCCGATTATCAGGCCAGAAGATAAGGGCATAGTAGCAAATACGACCTTGGATCTCACTTGTGACGCACCTCCTGACCTCTCGTCCACCCCAACCCCACTACTAGTTAAACTCGGTACTACACGAGGATGAACTAAAAAAATATGTACGACGCGATATGGGAATGCCTAAGGACGATTCTGGATGTCTATCATATGAAGACAAGGGCGATCTGTAACCTAAAAATGGATTATATGAAAGTAACTAATATGGATAACCACGAAAATAACTAATGTCATTATAGCCAATATCTGAGTACAGTATGTCATCAAAACCAGGCTACATTTACTTGGTCCTGGTTACTCAATGCTAAATTCGTATTTGCAATATATGGAACGTTTGCACCTCGGGTCAAGCTCCAATTGGCTAGGTCACCTGGGCCGTGTGAGGAGACTCAATAAATCTGAAATGCCTTTTTTTTTGAAGTGCTCGACCGGCCCGGTTTTGATAATACTTACATATTGATAATGTTTAACTATAATACTAGTATATAATTATGCAAATAGCTAATACCAGCGTGTCTCCTTGTTACAGAGGGTCTTCGAGAATACTTCAGCAAATTTGGCGAAATCACCGAGGTGATGGTGATGAAGGATCCAACCACGCGCCGATCTAGGTGAGTTTCATAGAGATAGATCGACCCAACCTTTTACTCTCTTTTTTTTTGCACCCAAATCTAGCCCCAGCAGTCCATTAAATCCTATTTTTTTGACCTCCAACCCCTTAGCGTGTAAGTGCCCAGTTGACCCCAATTCGTAAACCCCACCCTCCCCTGCTCCCCACCCTCCAAAAATCTATTCGTGTTTATACAAAGGATTTTGTCCCCAAATTTGGATTTAGGTTAAAATGTTGATATTTTTTTAAAAAAATGGTGAGTTGCGCAACAATGGTGGTTCGCAAAAAATAGAAAATTTTGGGGATGGAGACAGGGGTTTTGTAGGCGGTGGGGGCTGGCGGGGAGAGGGAGGGGGAGAGGGGGGCGGACCTGCGTCAGGAGGCGCGTTTCCTGCTCTGGACCGATCAATAGGAGCTGATAAAAGGCGGGGTGTACAGCTGGCAACCCTGCTCTTCTCGCACCAAACCTAGAACCCGAATATTTTTAGAGCCGGTCGTCTGGTACCCCTGAGTGGTCTGGGCCAATCAAGCCTGACCTGTCAGTATGGCCGTCATCTGGTTATCTCTGCCGTCGACCAATCAGCGTATGGACATCACCTGGCACCTCTGACGCGGGCCAATCAGACCTGCCACGCAAGTGGGGGCCATCTGGTACTCCCCTGACTGGTGCGAGCCAATCAGGACCGACCAGTCATCTGGCACCTCTAGCGTGGACCAATGCCTGACCCGGGTGTCAGATGGTAACACTTCAATGTGATCGGCTGCCACCTGGTACCCTGCTGGTTCCTGATTGGCTCTCTGACGTGTGAAGTCGCTATTGGCTGCCAGGTGTCTGCCTGTTCAATGATTGGCCCGAGACATCCCGTCCCTATTAGAGAGCCTCGAGTGAGATGGTCGCCAACTTGTGACGTCACGTCGTCTCTGATTGGCTGGAGTAATTATGGACCGTTTGCGGTTCCAATGGAGGTCGCCATCTTGGGTTATATGGAAAAAGTGGCCGGCTCTGACGTCACGGACGACTTATTGGCTGGCGTAGTATAGGAAGGCCATCCTAACTTGTCATTGACGTCACCGTTTTGTTGCCCATGCAGCAATGGAAGTAAACAATATTCTTTTTGTTGACATGTTTACTCATATTGTTGTGTGGAAACTGACAATGACGTCAATGGCAAGTTAGGGTGGCTTGCGTATGCAGGCCTTCGGGCTCCAGCCAGTCGGAGTCGACCGTGACGTCAGAGCCGGCCACTTTTTCCATAGAAACGCAACGCGTAAAAAGTCCATAAATACTCCAGACAATCGGAGTCGACTTGAGGTCAAAAGTTGGCGACTCTCTTCCCTCCCTATTGGCCGGTCATCTGGTACCCTGGAATGATTGGCCAATCCGCCGATTGGTCCATCTGGCAACCCTGACATATCGAATCCCGATTGGTCCGGAACCGGATTTATATCCGGTCGCTTAATCCGGATTTATTTCGAGGATTTTTAGCGTGCAATTTTCTCCCAAGATTGGTTTGTTGTCTTGTCCCTCTTTTAAACGCTCGTTTATCACGCTGCTAAAAAAAAGCGAGGACAAAAAGGCGCGAGTCCGATCCCTCGTTAATTCCTTGGACTTTTGCGCGCGATTTCTTTTTTGCAGTCGCCGGGAAAAAATAGTAGCGTTCTTTTTAGCTCCATTTGGACCAACTCTTCTGGCCAATTGCAGCTTGACGTACGACAATTTTTTATTCCGGTTGCTTGTTGGATCCGGATTGTTGATCCGGAAAGGGACTCACCTTGGCGTGTATTTTTACCTTTGCTCGCACACACAAAAAAAAGCGGGCTTAAGAAAAAGAAGCGAGGAACAAAAAAAAAAGCTTCTTTGTACTTCCTTCCTTCCGCTCCTTTGTTCTGCTCCTGGTCTGAACCCTTAGACGCTTTTTTTTTTTGCTGCAGGGTTGCCAGGCTGGCATTGTTACAGCCCCCCCATTGTTGCCTGCATCCGAAAACAAACAGGGTCATAAACAGCCATAAAGCCTGGAAGTAAATATGGTCATATACATGTGGGTTGTGTATAGTTATCACTAATATTGGCCGAAGTACTTGCAGCTATTTTTCTGTAGCCCGATCCAGGTGCCCTATTACTCCCAGGCGCAATACCAAGTGTATTAGTTATATTCGTTATATAAGAAATTTCACTGTTATTTTGTAGCTGGTTGCTCCCCGATCCGCGTGCCCTATTCTACCTTCCACCTGGGGGACAACTAGCTACACAGATAACTACTCCAGTCGATTTTAGCGATAACTAAAAATGACCCACGAACTTGGAACACCCTGTATAGCAGTTTCTAAGGGGGCACCTGATTAGGGCGCAACAAGGGACAGAAAATAAAAGTTTCGAGCGAAAGAATAATTAAAAGTACCAGTTGACTCCGGATATGACAGCCTTGGCTATAACAGACTCGAAAGGCCGGTCCCGGCAAACTTCCATAAGGCCCCGTGTATTTTTTTACTCCTGATGTAACACATTTTCAGCCACCTCGGCTATAACAGACCAGTTCTTTTTGGCCCTCTCGGCGGGAAAATATGCGGGTTTTGATGATTTTATTTCCTACGCGAGGAAACCACTGCATGCTGGAGAGGGGGTGATTTTCCCGTCTGTCACTGATGCCGAAAGGGTCAAAATCATTCTTTTTGTGATATATTTGGCAATCAGGAGACGGCAGAATAATTTACGGGTGAGCTAATTGTGAATTTTTGTGGATAGATTCATTAATCAGTATGCAGTAGTGTGCATTATAAGCATCAGTATTAGTTGACAAAAATGGCGATTTGACTGGAACAGACTTTTCCCTTGAAGTCTGTTATATTCGGATTCAACTGTATAAGAAATTTCACTACCTTTTTTATTGTAGCTCGTTGCTATCCCGGTAACTGCTATATTTGACCACCTGGGAGTTGTATAGGGGCACATGGCTCGGGTCACAACTAGCTACACTACAGTCACGAACTTGTAACACCCTGTAGAGCAGTTTCTATGGGTCACCTGATTACGGCATAACAAGCGATAAAAGATGACAGTTTCGAGCTAACTAATATAGTTGGAACACCCATAATGGTCAGCATTGTTGTGCATCCTTGGGAGTATACACAGTGTGTCGTGACAGGGTAAGCTCTCAAGGTTCTCAAGGTCGTGCAGGTGGAGTGTGACGTCACAGATTGCCCTACCTGCATGTATTACCTGGCGTGAGATGCACTGGATAAAAAAACAAAACGTCGGGAACAAAGTGAAGGTGACTGGCCTGGGATTGGTTCTAAATTGCGGTTTTTTCTCACTGCGCGCGCAAATATTTGTGACATACGCAGTCAAAGGAGGCCCCCTCCTTTTGTATGATCAGCACGAAAGCGGTGGCCTAAATTATTTTGCTGGCTAAGCCTAATTAACGCTCAAATCCTCTAATTAGCCAGGTGGATGAGGCCCTCGGGATGCTGCGGTATCAGCCTAGATTGGCAACCCTGCTCGGGGGGGCGGTGCTTTGTATCCAAATAGTTGGCGACCCTGCTGTAGCCACGCCTACCAGATGGGGTACATTCGGGTGCCTGTCATTGCCAGTCCGTTTTAGGGGCACCTCGAGTCGGCCTTTGCGGGGACGTGTCCAGATCCTTAAGCAGTCCAGTGTCCGCTAATTAAATGGGACAGCTGCGCTAGCAGGAAGCGGAATGGAGATTTTCCAGCAGGCAGGGGGGGGGGGGGCNGGGGGGGGGCTCGCATTTTCACGCCCGATTTGTACTCGGTACGTGCCCGGACTTCGAGTACACGGGAGCAGGAAAAGCAGTGCTCGTTTGTGCATATGGGGAAGCAAGGTTGCCAAATGGATCCAAAATGGCAACCAGGAAAAACGTACATAACCTTCAAGGGCTGTAATTGTGTTTTTAAAAACCCGGTAGCCTCATTTGTACGGTCATTTTAGACGTTTTCGCATCGATAAAAGGAGATATAGAACGGCTCTGTCCGTCCGTCTGTCTGTGGACATGTAACAGGGCCTAAACCGTAAGAGATAGCGACAAACGGTTTTCAGATTCCGATGAAGGGTGGCTAAATTGGTTTTCATGGTCAACTTCGGTGATCTGCCACTTCCGGTTTTCCGGGTTCACTCTACGCACAAGTCTACTTTACCAGCGGGTTGTCGTTCGGTTTCGAAAGTAGTTTTCCTGGGTTACTGACCAAGTGTGTCGGGGATTTACCCAGGGTTTTACCTGGCGCTCTGGCACAGGGGCTGTGGAATTAATTCATGACGTTGGACATGCGATACAAGTCCTCGGCCGCCATGATGTTATCGCCCAGGCCAATAGGTTACGATATATCGGTATCGATATATCGATCCACATGCCTATACTAGAAAGAATGAGAAAATTCTCATCGAGTATGATTTGCCGATCTTGTTTTTTTTGTTCCACAAGCAGTGATTGGCTGGTGGATATTTGCAGTTGGGAGTTTAGCAAATTGGCGTACCTTCCACAGGAAAAAAAAAGTTGAGGACACAACAAACACCCTCCTAGCCGACAGGCCTTTGTTCAACAAGGCGTTTGTTTGGCTGACTACGTGCCTTGTTTGACCAACCGGCTCGACGAAAGTTCTGAAACTTTGCGAGGCCCAAACTTCTTCGGAAAAAGTCTTGACAAAAATTGGGCGACACTTTTATTAAGAGCCAAGATGGCTGCCCCCAGTCGCGGCCATCTTGCGAGTATAATCCAAGATGGCGGTTAATATACGAATTAATTGACTAAAAATGGCGCGTTCAATTTCCGACTTCCGGTCGTGTGTTCATTTCCGGTTGAATTCCCCCCGTCGGCAAGGAGCAAGGGGTTGGAAATAGCGGGGAACTCCCTGGCGACCGGAAGTTAGATATTCCGGCTGCCAATTGGGTAAAACGCGGGAAGTTTCACGAAATTTGGCTCGCAATTTTGTTTTTGGCAAAAGGTTTCGTCGCTAAACTGAATTTCCTGGCCGCTCCCTCCACCAGGCGGCGCCATGTTAGGTGGAAAGCTTGAGCGAGAATATCCGGCCTGGAAAAATTTCGCGCTCGAAAACGAGCGAGACTGATTTTTATAGCCTTGTCATAGCCGTGGATAATTTGTTGACAACTCTTTGAAAATGGCAACGCCGCCTGGCAGTGTTGCCACTTTAGGCAATCCTGTTAGTATTGCATGTACGAGTTTAAAACCCGGGAGCCCCCGACTTTGCATAATTGAGTTAGTGCGGCAATCGAAAGTTGGCAATTTTCGACGCTCCAGAAAGTTTTTGCGAATTTTCAAACGGCTGGCTCCCGTGGTCCGTGACGTCACACCTTGAGGTTAACACGCCTAACACGGAATTCGCAAAACGGGCAAGGGTAAAAAAAAAGTTTGTTTACTGGCTGAGATCCAGAATCCTTGAACTGGGCTCCGATAATTAACATTATCCAATTCGTTGGAACTTCTAAAGAGGGCGGGGTCTGACCAAAAAAAAATGGGCGGGTCAATCAAACAGCTAAATCCAATTATCGGAGCGGGAAATAGGAAGGAGTTAGCCAACCGTATTTTTTGTAATCGTTTTGAAATGGGTTGGCAACACTGATTCGGAATTGGCTAATTATTTTTCAATACATTGTGACCTCGGGGATCGAATCCCACCCCCGACGTGTCAACTCATCCGTTTATGTCGGACCTCCGCCCCTTTTTTGGACAATGGTCAGTAGCTGATGGCGCTAGTGTTATCCGTAAAAATTTTAAAGTTAAAAAAAAATCTTTCCTTACGTGATTGCCTTGCAGATGGGCGGAGCTTAGCTGACTCCCTCCCTTTAGCTAGCGAATCAATACCACTCAACCTTAATTCGCGGACTGACATAGAATTTTAACTGGAGACTGGTACGGTTTGACACTATCTGGCAACACTGCGGGGCAGTTAGCAAAATTGACGCCATGTTGGGTCCGAATTGCGTGTTCATAGGCTGTTGGCACCGGGGGCGCCATTTTGGATCCGAATTGCAAGCGGTTGGCAACAGTGAGACGGTGGATGCCGCCATTTTTGATCCTAAAAGCTGCGTTTCTGGCAACAGTGACTCACTAGGCGCCGCCATGTTGAATCCCGGATCTGGAACCTTGCCACAGAGTGTATCGATGGAGGCGATTTTTCCCGGTATCCAGCGTGTGCATCTGCGCAGTGGAGCGTGTTGTTTGGCAAGCCCTCGCAGCGGGACAAAAACCCGCGTCGCCGTTGGGTGGATAATCTTATCGGAGCGACATACAAGGCTTCGGCCTTCCCCATTGAAGAGGGTCAACACGGGCTAGTGTGCACTACAGTAGTAATCAGCCCATGCTGATTAGCTCAATGACCTTCTGCTCCATTAATTCCTCGATCAGTCGGCAGGAGGTCAAGTCACCAGACACTTGATTTAACCTAGTTCGTAGTACTTTTGCGAGCGAATGTGACGTCAGACCGTTGCGTGACGGTGAGTGACTAGGATCGGTTTTTAGGCCTGATAACTTATCGGGGCGAGTAACGGTCTTTTGTTGTTTGGAGGTAGATATTGTTGACAATAGGTTAATTGCAATGTGCGACTTGCTTGAAAAATATTGGTAGCACTTACTCAATAGCCTTCGCACTTGATATGATACTAGAAACCTGCTTATCAGCCAATGAGGAGCTTTATACGGACCAACGTTACCTCTCTTGCAAGGTAACACTGCTCCGGAAAAAGCTCATTGGCTGATAAGAGGGCTCTAGTATCATGTCAAGTACTAAGTCTTTTATTAAGTGTTTCCTAGAGTGTCCGTAGATACTATTTGTGCAGTAAAGTTCGCGAGAAGGCGAGAACGAGAAGCAAATGTCTGGCTTCTCACTCACGCGTAAGTCTCGTTCTCAGTCACGCTTTTATTTAGAAAGTCGCCAATTTGCTCTAAAAATTCAGTTCTCGCGAGCTTGCAAGCACACCACTGTTTAGAGCGATTTCGAGACTGTGGCTTGAGCCAGTTTAGTGACCAATGGGGGTTCGAGAATTGGTTTATAGCTCGCACACCAGATTCTCATGAGTTTGTAAACACACGTAGCGAGAGTGTGAGTGCACCTCATTGGTTGTTGCATCCACTGACGACTTCACAGACCAAATAGGATTCGAGATTATATTCGTTTCTTCCTCACGCTTTCGCCGAGACAGTTTCTAGCGAGCTTGCTCACAAGCTCTTGAGAATCTGTAGCGTGCGCGAGAGGCCTATTCTCGAACCCCATTGGTCCGTGAACTTCTCGCTCATGCTGAAAAGTGTCGAATTAGCTCGAAAGGTTTTCCAAGCTCGCGAGAACGAGTTTTTTCAAGTGAATATGAAACTGTTTTTTAAAGCGTGAGCGAGAAGTCTATCATCACATCTCAAGGTGTATGTTCCCAAGTGGCAAGCTGGAGAGAATGAGTTTAGGAGCGAATTAGACTAAGATGCTTTTTAAGCGGGAGCGAGAAGTTGACGACCCAATAGGGTTCGAGAATTTATTTTGTGTTTTCGCTCACGCTTTTGCCACATGATTGGGAACATGTCTGAATTACTTTTTGTTTAAATTGTTAAAATGTTTCTTAAACGAACAAATGAAGAACTCACACTCTAAAAATATAATCATACTACTAATTCCCTTATTCTGTCTGTCTGCTTATATGTCCTTGTTGACTCATCGTGTGGGTAATACTTGTAGTTACCATAGTTTTCACTTTTCCCGTTCAACAATGAGAGGACATATAGCGGTCGGAGAGGGTGTCCACTTCAACAGAGGCGAGACTTGCTGGTTATAGCACCCTGGTGGGCTTTGTCCTCGCGGTGTCTCATCATCAACTTGCATGTAGTACTACTTTTCCTCTAGACACGGCAGCAGTGTGCAGAGGGAGAGCTTATGCGCCAACTGGCAGGCGATGGACATTAATTCCGTCATACTGCTAGCGACATTTTCCGATGCGACAGACGTGCAAATCGAGGTGGTAGAGTGCGAACCGTGCGAGGAAGGAATGGTAGCCCTTGGGTGACGTCACTGGCTGGAGACAAGCCTTTTCTCTATTGGCCCCCAGCCGGTAACGTCACTCAAGGCCTACCTCGTCTTACTCGCACGGCTCTCACCCTATCACTTCGATTTGCACGTCTGTCGCATCGGAAAATGTCGCTAGCCGTATGACTCGATTAATGTCCAACACTACTACTTCCGGGGGGCGCCATCAGTGTTGCCAAGTAGACTTCAATGGACGAGGGAAATCAGTCTTCTATGGTGACGTACTAATGCCTTGGATTCGCTCTTATGCCGCCACACCTCGTGGCGTCCCCAGTATGCACAAATTCGCGTTAAATTTGTGCCTTTGAGCTGCGGCCTCGCAGATCCTGCGCATGCGTCTACTAACAATGAGAATCGTCCGTCATCAGGGCTGAAACTATTGTTGAGATTTCGGCTTGCCATTGACCATACCGAGGTTATTTTATGCAGTAGGCCAGCTTTTTATTGCAGAGCGAGCGATTTTTTTTTTTGGAACAATGTCCGTCCGTCAGCTTATAAAATCCTGACCACCGTTGCCAGGAGCCTCTCTTTGTTTGTCTATTCCATCTGGTAACACTGGGGGCCGCAGAATCACTGGAATCTCGTTCGAGCAAATGTTAGGCCGAAATGGAATTTTCAATTTTGGCCAGGATTGAGAGAGAGGAATGGGAGGGAGGGGAGGGAAGGGGGGAGGGGGATGGAGCGAGCGATTTTCCGGGAGAACGATTGACTCTAATCCGATCCACCAAATCCGGGCTGAGGCCACTTCTGCTCATGACAAGCCCCATCATCAGCAGAGGAGTTTTTGGGCCCAACCCCCGAAAAAATTGTTAGGAAACATTGTTGGACCACACAGAACAGAAAAATTGTCATGTGTCAACACTATGGTGGCAAAATTAGTGTTTGGCATTGTTGGGGCGTAATTGTTGCTTGTTTGGCATGTTGGACAGCCTGGCAACTCTGACGATGTCGGTTGTTGACGCAATCGATACTTCCAGTACTTGATATCTGAAGTACTCGGACCCCAGGAGCGGTACACTTCGAATTCGTAAGTTGCAGGTACTCGAAAGTAGTAGGGTAGTTTCAGCTTGCGATACTTGTTCGTAATTGATACTTGTACAAGTGATACTTGTAGTTGTGGACAGTACCGGCAGGCTGTTGTAGTGGAGTAGTAGCGGAAATGAGTAAGGCAGCAGACCTGAAGCTCAAATTAAGGCCTGTTGACGCCCTCACGATTTGAGCCT
Organism: Catajapyx aquilonaris; assembly: GCA_000934665.2. NCBI lineage: Eukaryota > Metazoa > Arthropoda > Diplura > Dicellurata > Japygidae > Catajapyx > Catajapyx aquilonaris. Next base: position 22,061 of record JYFJ02005453.1, read on the forward strand.
CGGTCGTACGACCAGACGCTTTCCGGCCGACAAAAACGGGCTCCCCTATAGGTCCGGTCCGGTTTTTGTCGATCGCAAAGCGTCTGGTCGTGCGACCGAGGCCCACATCGTGAGAGCGTCAACACGCCTTCAGCCTCCAAGAGAGGCGATCCGACGACTCGTGGGCTGTTGCAGGCTAATTTGAGCTTCAGGTCTGCTACCTTACTCATTTCCCCGACTGGATGCCCAAGTTTGTCGGTTAGCATCGAATGTCTGTACTTTTCTGCTCCATTATCTGGCTCATTATGAATCTTCAGGACAGATGAGCCAGAAAGCCAGGATTGTCTGCTTTTAAGATTGCACGATTGGGCTACCTCCATGTTTTTTTTCGGGATATGTCTGGGCTTACATTGTACCCACCCAGTGTCCCCAACCCATTATTTAGTGGACGTCCATAAAAAAATAATACCGGGTTCGGCCATTGGGTTAAACGGGGTGGAATGGTATCGAGCTGACCCTATCCGGACTCTGCCTTCCCCCTAGTATTTTTTTTTTGGACATCTCCCCCCCACCCCCAATGGAGCCATTGGAACCAATCGATGGCATTTCGATACATGGAGAGGAAGTTGTGAAAGGGTACCGGATGACTATGGGAGTGTCTAGGGGACTGTAAACCGGTGTGTAAAACCAAGTCCTTTACAAGGATAGGGGGTGGGGAAATGGAATGGGGCGAGTTCCCTCCGAAATTTCATTAGAGAGGAGGGATGGGCGCTTAAGACCTGGGGAGAGGGTATAACGATGAAGCCATCTGTCAACGGCGCACTACTATTATGACAATTAATGGGTGTTCGCCTACGGTTACGTTCAGGCGGTGACGGGACGAAGCGGTGTTGCCATGTCGGAGCCGGATTCGTATTCAGAAACCAAAAGTCTGGTCCTTGGAAGGACAGGAATGACCTGGGGTATCATCTGTATGGCATTTGGGTGACCCCGCCGGTGTGGCCCGTCGCTATCGCCCGATAATGTTAATTGCGACCTGGGCGATTATTGTGGTTTTGCCAAGGGGCTCACTAGCAGTCCGTAGTTAATTTTTTGTTGATGCAACTGGGTATATGGGTCCTTTCTACCTAGCGATTTTGAGGGAGGCGGCTTTCCCCCCCCCCCCCCCCCCNCATAGGAATCTGATTGGCTCTCCACCGATCACATGGCGGGGACCTGGTTGCGCAGGAGGTTGCGCAATGGTCATTCCGACTGGGGCGGTAGGTCGAGCAGGGTCTCTCTCGGTCTCTCTTCACATGGGTGCAGAGGGGGTTGGGAGTTCTGCATACCAAAATCATGCTCCCGGTTTTTCCTGCTTTCTGGGTCACAGGTCATAATAAAATTATAAGGTCACTGCCATTCGAAAGAGATGCCCATTACTATTCCTCTGCTTTTTACTACAATATTTTAAAAGTTTGCTTACCTTCGCGCTGAGAGCATAATCCTTTAAAAACGCATAATTCGCCAGTTTTCGGAATTTCTTTTGGCGAAAGTAGTGGAAATCTTGAAAAACTGAAAAGCATCGGATAAGCAGGAATGCCTTGTTTGCATAGATCAATTTGTATATTTGACGCAGGTGGCAAACTACGGACGAAAACAGTAAAATACGGAGACATGTTTTCGGAGACTAAAATCTAGGTAGAAAGGGCTCTTTAAGGCCTGGGTGAATCCAGCGGGGTAGTGACTATGGGTATGAATTAATTCGGGTGTTTATCGTGGAATAAGCGAAGAGCATTCATGAGAGGACCCGTATTCAGAAAGGCATCGAGGGCAGGACAATGGTTGATCTAAAGGTCATTTACACAGTTGGAGTTAGCCCCGACTTGATAATCTCCAGTCCGGACTAGACGGGCCGCAATTTGGGGGGTAATAACGCCGCCCTGGTGGTAAGTGCGAAGTAACAGTTACTCCGAATTGCATTGCCAGGTTAGGTGGGCAATATCCAGGAAAACTTGGGCGATTCTGTAGGATTGTGTATATAAAAAAAGAAGGAGTTTGTAGGAGGCTAGGAGGGGGCTTATCGCGCCATCTACTAGCTGCTAAGTAGTTGAGCGGGGTAAAAAGAAAAAGCGGGGCAAGTTGTTTCGATCGGAGTAAAAGCGTGGGTTGTCCGGTGGTTCGGATGAGGCGTTGCGGTGTCGGCGGATACAAACGCTGATTGGATTTCACGGGCGAGAGCGCCATTGGCCCAGTTTTCACAGCGAGCGTCCATCCGGATTTGCTCCCGCATTAGCGCGAATTTTCCAATTTCATCGCCCAAGCTCCGGAGTTTTGTGTGTCAGACTTGGCAACAGCGCAGCGGGTTGTCAATGGTGTAATCCGGGTGATCTATGGCTGGGATGGTTTTCATATCATGCCGCTTTGCATCTACAACCATGCAGCCAGGCGTTAGGTGATGGTTGTTAATAGGGTTGGGAGCAGGCTATTGTTGACTGCTCTTGTGGGGAACACGCGAAAGGACTGCCAATCAGAAGCGATTTGTGTAGTACCGTATTCCTCACATACATGGCGGATCTCTGCAGTACGGTCCGGACACTTCCTTTGAGTGAAGGGGGGTTGCCGCTTCGGCGCTGGTGTAGTCTACAGGGTAGCCGAGTAACCCGCTGACACTCCTACCCCAGCCTTATCGAGACCCCCCGTGCAGTGGCGGCCCTAGACTTTGCGGGGCCCTGGGCCATTTACTTAAGCGTGGCCCTAATGTTTTGGAGAGGGGTCGTCAGTGACGGTTCCCGGATTTTTTCTAAGGGGGGG